>VUQR01017489.1:15928-51899 GCA_015108515.1 Hemichromis elongatus
CTACTAGAGCAATATAGTATTGCAACATGGCATTTGGGCCTTCTAACTAAAATAGGAAAATAGAAACATAAATAGTGCCATCATTGCCAGACCTGGCCCACATCTGGTTGATATACACCCTGCCATGACACCAGTCAGTCAGAAGTCCCTGCTTGATGCCGGATCAGGGCCAGACCTGTTACTTATGAGCCTGGGACAAAAAAACCCAAAACACAATCGAGCCAGATATGGCATGCCATCACATAGACAGTGCCATCTATGGCAGGTCTGGCCTATATCTGGATGACATATGTCTTATCATGCCAGAAGTCAGCCAGCTTGATGCCAGATCCGGGTCAGACCTGCTTGCTATGTGGGACGTACCTGTGGCCTTAAATGTTAAGGTGTTAGCATCCTTTGGTAGCATTAATAAAACTTATATGGGTCACTATTTAAAATATTCACCTTTCATACAGTTGTTATGAAGGGTGAATCTTGATATGAAGACGGTAATAATTTTTCATGTACCAGTCTCTCAACATGATGCTGGCTTCATTTGTCTAGGTAGCTTCATGTATTGTGCTTTTAGGTAACATATTAATTTGAAAGGATCTAGGTTTTGTTCTTTTGGAGATAGGATCTATATATTTATAAGACATATGTTAAATAAAAACAGTGTCTTTTTAGGAACAGCTAATTGAAAACACACAAAGGAACAGGTGGGGGTTCGTCAATTATAAGCTAGTGTTTTTACATTGGTAAACCCAGTGAAAATGCTCTTTAATGACCAACATGTTCAGGTAAGAATAACAACATATTGCTAAAAGTCTCTCTGGACTTGTAAAGCAATTCTTCTGAACTTTCCTCTATACTGTGGGCTGAGAAGATGAGTTTCATTAAGGGGATAAAACACACCTTAATTAACTTTACCATTAGTCTATTCCTGCCAAGCTTTTCCAGTCACAGCAGACCTTTAATTCTGTTTAATTACCTTGGAGATTCCACTGTATGCACTCTTCCTTGACATTACGAGAAAACATTAATTTCTCAACAAGTTCTGTGTATGTGTGTGTGTGTGTGTGTGTGTGCGTGTGTATACCACTAAAAGAACTACATGATGTTTATCTTGTGACTAGCAAGACTTATGAAGATGCAGATGCAGCATTACAGTTTGCAGATGACTTATTCAAGCATTTTTTTCAATCATTATTTATTAACTTAGCAATTTACTTGTTTATTTATTAACTAATCATATCAAAATATCAAAACAATTTGTATTTAGGAAGATTTGATGTGAAATTTTAATTAAAAAATCTCTCTCGTGAGATGGATAGGGGTACACTAACAAACCTGACAGTGGAAGAACAAACTGTAGATTGGTCTGAATGGATAATATATGAGAGTTAGCGCATAGTAGTGTTCACTTACTGGAAAGAATTATCAATCACATTAGCATCTGACTTGACTTTAAAATTGTTCACTATTGGTTAATATATTACAGCTATAATCACCCTGTGCTGGCATGAAAGGCTCCTTCTTAGCAGCAAGCTGACTTTCACTTGGAGCTCTAGTAATGCAAATGAGCCTATAAAGTGTCCCTGTGTGGGGAATTCCCCTCTGGACATCACACTGACATCAGCTGAGAAGTGCTCTCTCTCATTCCACAATTTAGTCTCTTTTTCATACAATATAATCCGATTTTTTTCTATATGTTGGTCTTTTTTTCTCTATATAATAAATGAAAAAACAGCTTGGAAAACAAATATACAACAGGGTTTGGAGGGAGAAGAGGCAAAACGTGTGGGGCCAAGATAGAAGGAAATTGGTGATGATAGGAAATGAAAGCACACGAGAGGGTGCTACTAAGTTATTTATATTAAGCTATTGAGAAGGCTAGGCAAGAAATTATGTGATTATTATTCTTTGACTTGCAAAGCTATGTTGTGATTGGCCCTTTCATGGGTGGCGGCATTAAACGTTATGTTTATGGGTCCCAGTGTTAAGCTCATTTCCACGCTCCCCATTCCACACACAAAGTATTGACATTCCATTTAAGTTGACAACAGTGAGGAGGGTATTTTATGACAGAAACGTAATGGAAATGCATGCAGGAGGTAGTGCAGTAAAAGATATCACCCAATTACATTTTTGCATAGTTTGAGAGTAAAAAAGAAAACAAGTGCATGATGCACCACTGCTTTGTTCATGAAGAAGAAGAGGAGAGGAAATCATTTTAGCCATTCACTCTGCTATATTAAAAGACGCACAAAAAGAATACAAATCTACAAAGAAAATCGCCCTATGCATATGTATAGTAGGAAATAATAACACTGAAATTATATTTATATGATGATTATTTATAAAAGTTTAAAAGTGTAAGATCTAAGTGTAAAAGCACTATATCGTAACTGTGTTCAAAGCTGAGAAAGAAATACATCTGGATTGTTAACATGGCTGTTCAATGAAGGTGCTTTGTGAGCAAATGGGGAAACAAATTAGGTTAACATCTTGTGACAAGATAAATAAAACCTTGATCAATTAAGTGGTTGAAAAAGACGAGAGTCCAGCATTCAGTGGGAGCAGTCTTGCTGTTACAGTTTAATTCTTGAGCCACAGAGAAGCATTGATTCTCCTTGGCACCCTGTCCTTGTCATTACAATTGATGCTGAGGCCAGCCCAAACCATTTTCAACAACCACTAATGGCTTCAAGGAATTCAGCTGGACTTGTGGCAGAATTCTAATAAGCAGATTTTATGAATTTGGAGTGCAGGAACTAGAAGGCAGATTACTGCAGGTCGTTCAGAGAACACAGTGAATGCATTAACAAAACAATTCTCTCCCATTACTGCACAGTTGGAATTACCTCTGTTCTAAGATGCTAAAATGAGATCGAGGTGCCAGAGAGGTCAGCTTTTCTGATGAAACAAGTTGCAATAGTGATAATTGTGACCTGGCCGAACAAACATTTCAGCTGTTTAAAAAGCAGTTTCTTTGACTATCTCACAAAATAATGTTTGACATTCAAGCAGAAAACAAAGTTTTCTTTTTCGCCCAAGCCATTCATATATGCTGTAAGAACATATTTTATCTCTCAGGTGTTGGACTTCTTTCCTCCCTAAGGAGGCATATACAGAAGGAGAAGAAAGCTGTTTTAGTGCAGCTTATTTCTCTGAGATCAGGTTGGTTTCTACTGGTTCCTCATATTTGCCATTATCTCCTTTTTTTTTAACAATCACTTTTTTGTTTCGCTTTTAATCACAAATATGTTAACCTCTGTAAAATCAAACGTTATAATGAAAAATTGCATTACACATAAACAAGAACCATTTTTTCTGCAATCCACTGAGGCAGGAACTGCTGCATTGTCAGAACAGTGAGAGACAGTTTGTGTACAACCCCACAGCCATTCTTACACAACAGAGACATTTTCTGTCCGTCTCCTGTATGCCTCTGTCTTTGCTTCTCCATCTAGTCAAAAGTTCTTTGTTCAATCTGGAACTGCAGTTCTACTTCAAAAGAATTCAGTGAATTGAAGACGCTGTTGCAGTAAAAGTGCAGCGTTTAAGTCAACTGAGCATTCACCCTTGAGGCCAAGCAATGTTTTCATCCACATAAGTCGACTACAGCAACTTTCAGATCTGCTCTACTCCACCCTATTAAATCGAACTCTGGACAATGAAGGGTAGAATAGTTGTAAGAATTTAAAGTAGTCTAAACCTGCTATATCCAATTTATGTGTATGGCTTACAAAGAAAACGCCCACATACAGTTCGAGCTATAGAATGGGGGACATTATTCTCTAACCTCCATGCACTGAGTGCATTAAATTGCTCTCTTCCTGATGGGGATTCTTACATTCTTGAAAAATACCAGCTTACAAGATTGAACGCTATACAGCCTACAGGTAGGCCATGATATACATATAAGTTGAATGGCAACTTCTTGTCTTCTCGTGTCAGCTCTTGAACAGCAACACTAGCAAGTGTGCAAAGCATTGCCAGCTGTCAAAAGGATGCAGCACCTCCATGAGAAGCTAAAAGAACCAAATAGTTACTAGCGTGCACGTTCTTAAAATGTCTTAACTGCAATATTACTTATACTGTACTACTCCTATAAGAGCTTTAAAAAAGTGGAAATCATATTTACTGTGTGACAAAAACAAATGCAAATACTTTACTATATTCAAACTACAAATATTAGTTAGAATACTTCATAAAAGAATTGCAAATGTCAATGTTCAAATTGATTTGATTAAATTTATACCAAACCAATATTAAATTACTAGAAATAAAACAAGGTAAGCTGTTAAATATAAAATAAATGACAGGTGAGAGAGATTAGGGTGGAGGATAAACATAATAAAACATACTTTAGTAAAAAGTTTGAAAAATAAGCTGATATAAGAGACGTAAAGTAAACATTGTTTGAGAAAGAAACGCATTATGTGCTAAATTATCATTTTTTTAAAAGCCAGAAGGGCAGTCATGAAGTGCAGGCCTCTACAAAAGTCAATGCTCTGATTAAAAATCCTAATCAATTATTAAAAAATAATAACACCAGGTATATTGATAAATTGGAATATTTTTCGAACAACAGAGTAACATTAAACATAATCTCACAATAGCGCATCAAAACTCTGTAAAACCTTTGGTGTTATATTTTTAACCATTCATGTCATAAACCATCCTTTTGTTTAAGGCCCCTCTCACACAGGTCTAGAGACCTGTCAGCGACCCCCCTGGCAACTGCCAGTTGGTATTGAAAAATCAGTCTTCCCCGATTGCCTGGTGAGTAGTTGCAGTTGGCTACCGTCAGCCAGGGAGTAAAAGTGGTCCCTAAAGCTTTGTTGCTTTGAAAACTTTATTGCAATTGCTTTGGTCACAGCAGGTTGCCACAGTTAGCTGTAGTTTGCACAGAAGATGTTAACTTCCTTGCAAACACTCACAAACCACTCGCCAAGATGCAGTGAAACGTGATATGAAAAGTATGAAGCAAAATAAAAAAAGTGTAAGAAAAAATCAGCTTCTATCCGTGCTAACAGAATGACCAACAGACAGACAAACAAACATCAACAAAAACAAGCTCCTTGGCAGAAGCGATTTCAAATATTTTAAAAGCAATAAAACATTTCAATAAATCCAGATTAAACTGTCAATATTTAGAAGTACTGCTTTTTTTCAGTTTCTCTCAAATAGTCAGGAATGCTGCGCCGATGGTTTGGAGTATAATGGCTACATAGAGCATCATGAAATGCTTCTGTTGTGCTTTTAGGAACAGAAAAAGGAACAATAGCATCCGAAAAGGCTTTGTGGTACATAAATTAAAAGCATTTATCATCTATACTCTATGGTGCACACTACCACAGACATAAAATATTAAAGAGCTCTTTCAAATCAATGAGAAAGATAACAGGCAACCGGTAAAAAGTCTTAAAAATTGGCACGTTGTATACTCTCCTTTTGGTTTTAGAAAGCACTTATACAGCATCATTCCGAAGTAAATATAACTAATTGACAGCATTCTTCAGTAGGTCGGAGAGCTGAGATTGTTTAGGATGCCCTGTCTGCATTTCTCTGTTGTTTCTCTGAGTTGATCAAAAGTTTTTGTAAAAAGGATAACGAATAAAAATCTGCTTTTTGGCATCTTACACATGAAACTTTCAAGTGAAAAATCTGAATTAAAGTGAAGTTAGTGAGGATTCCTAATGCTTGGGTTGGGGGTTTATACCTCTTTCCTTTATATTGGCTGTGCCACAGAAAAAAGGGAGGGCAGTAGAGTAGTTCAAAAGTGAGACCACCTGTGCATTTGTTAATATGGCGTACTATACACTACAAGAGTAACTCCTCCAAATGACTTCTGCAGTATTTTGTTTGGAATAAACAGTTGTAGCCAATAACACAGTGACTGATTTATTCTACAAAATGGGTGGATATATAGATATTTCAAATATCCACTAGTTTATTTGGATTTGTTTTGCCATTATTATTGTTTATTCCCCCATGACAAAAAGCTGAAATCTTACGATCGGGTTTGCTCCCACTTAACTGAGTCAAAATGTGGCACACTGAGTTCTTTGTCAGTGTCCTTCTCAAAAATTAATCGAATCATATCATGAAATTGTAATGATATCAGCGAGAAGTTTGCTATTGGAAGCAGTTGTTTTAGTCTGTGGTTTTTCTTATCAGACACTAGTAGTCACAGCTTGATGCCAAAAAGGAAGGCGGATACCCACACGGCCCAGACAAAAGCCTAACCATCAGACACTGATCGTCAATTAAAATTTCATCAGCTGCTTGAAAAGATTCATGGATTTATGTCTGTCAGCTTACTGAATGCTGTTTGAGAATTTTTATGTTTACGTTCGAGAGTATTTCAGCTGACAGTGTCAGAAAATACCCGTATTTGTCAGCACGTTTTTAGCAGTTGTCGAACTTGCACTGTGTGTTGGATAGGGTTAGGACATAAACCTTCATTTTATTATTGCTACAGCTGCAGTGGAAGAAATAATCACATCTAAGGTAATTTCTTGGCTCATTTATGGGTTCCTTGATTCTTCTCTGGAGGCAGGCATATCAGTGTTTTACTGTAAATTGCTCCTGATATACAGGTCTCTGCGTTTGAAAGTAAGGTCATGAGTTGGAGTTTATTCAAAAATTGATTCTTTCCTACTACTAACTTGACAGGTCTTCTCACTTCCCACATTTACTAGTGAAAAGAAAAATCAAAGGTGACAAGACGAAGTGAAACAAACCTGTCATGTTAAGTTTGCATATGCAATATGTTTTCTATTTTGACATCAGGACATTGTTGATCATAGTACTTTTATACTTGTTCACAAGTATTTGAAGGTCTTAGTCGGAATGAAATACATTTTATCATCAGACAGTGAAAGCAACACCACACACTCACATGCCCTTCAATTTGTCGTGATCTTGCAGACTTGTTGATGCAGGCGTTACACTATAGCTAACTATTATGTTTGTGACCTCCAAGCAGAAAATAAAATATAACAATAAGAACAACTTTTCATCTATTTCACCAGCAGCTGTCCCAACCTTAGGATGAAGACATCACTCTCAGCTTTGGTTACAGAAGATTTCTATTAAAAAATGCAAAACATGCTTTTGTATTGTTTTTTTGCAATTATTTTTTTCAGCTACAGCTACACCCTTGGTAGAGCAGGTCAGCTACTAACTGAAAGGTTAGTGGTTCGATCCCAGGCTCCCCCAGTCTGCATGCCAAATATCATTGGGCAAGATACTAACCCCATGTTGCTCTCCGATACATCACTCGGAGTGTGAATGTGTATGAATGCTAGATAGTTAGCACTTAACAGCTTAGAAAAAAGTGCATGTGTGAATGGGTGTGATTGGGTGAATGAATTATTTGTATAAAGCGCTTGAGTGCTCAGAGTAGAAAAGCGCTATATAAGAACCAGTGCATTTACCATTTACAAAGCATCATACTGTATAACTTTACTGGTCTTATTGTAAGGTCCACAACCTAACATATACATATTTATAACAGCCCTGCTTACAGCATGGCATTATGTATTTAATTCTGCCCCCACCATTTCTCTTATTAATGTGGAATACAGCATTTCTAAAAATATGGCTGGAACTGATATAATAAGCCAAAAATAAACAATAAATATGCAGAAGATGATATAAGGTGGAACTAGTATATAATGCAAAGTCTATTTGTAACCTTTGAAACTACTGAAGGTTGAAATTAAACGCTTGTTACTTTTTATATGTTATGGATAAGTATCTTGTTAACCATCCAACAAGGTTTGAATGTCAAAAATATGTAATTTGCTATAATTAAAACACTTTCTTGTATCAAAGGAGCATCTGGCAGCTTCATCTGTGGGTTGCAATGAACCTTCTCCTCATGAATATGTAAATCAACAGTGAACCTGAAAGAATCAACGTAAAGCCGCGGGCCAAACCCAGCCAGTGATAAATCACAAAGCGATAAGAAATAATATTAGAAAGGATTCAAATGAGTCAACAGTAGGGCCACATAAGGTAATCCACAATTAATAACACAAAGACATCAGATGTTATCTGCTCTGGTCAATCCCTAGTGTCAGGGAATTAGATGAAGTCAAGTGTGTCAGTGAAGCTAATGGTCCAGATAGATTATCTCCAGGCTGATGTAGCTTGCAGACAAACCCAAGTCAGCTAATTCAATGCTTCCTGTCAGTGTCACCATTTTTACAGCAAATGTAAACCACCTGGACTTTGAGAATCTGGAACTGTACAGAGACAAATTTAACATTTAGTAGGTCAGCAGTGCTTTAGATTGAGCACAGTGACTGACAGAATAATAGATTCAGGAACTGTAATGTCATTTTAACCTGTGATGAAGTCAGGACTGTGAACATATGTTTTTGTGCTTTGAATTTATTTTTGAACCGCTAATGTTGAACTACAATTCAGATTTAACTGATGTCTACAGCATCTTTCAGAAACTTGATCTCCTTTCACCTCTTCACAATGAACACCCCAAATTGCTGGTCAGGGAAAATACAGCTGGATGTTTAACAGAGGTTCACTTGATATTGCAGTATTGATTCTGCCTCGCACTTCAGAAAAATTTCTTATGCCCTAAAGGTAACAAGAGAAATAAAAGTGAAAGAAATCACAGATCCAAGATTTTCAGTCCTTTGGGAAGAAATTAAGTTCGGTTAGACTTTAAAGGGGCTGTTAGATGGAATGTTGGATGTGATTTTACCATCAACCTTTCACTTGTTCCACCATCTGCTATTACAATAAATTGTAAAAGCTGCTCTCCCTCTGCTCAGTGCCATAAAGCACTTTTCTTTGTGAGATCCAGCATATTATCCATGAAATCCAAGCCTAGAGCACAAGGTTGTAAATGCAGCATACAAAGCTGTAGAGGCTGCCAATATTTTAATTGTACTACAGCACCATATCTATATATGTGTGTGTCTGTGTGCTTAGTTTAAGGACCTAACCTACAATACTTTCACCAGAATATTCCTGAACTTCAAATGACATTATGACAGCTAAACCCAAGGTTTAACTGGCACAAAAGATAATGCATGTGTGTCTTGAAATAGATGTTTATCCTGTTACTTATCACCAAAATGCTACATTTGTTTTACTTTTTGCATGAAGCACTTTTATCCCCTTCTGCATCCGACTCTGGATCAGTAAGGAAAAGCCTGATTAAAAATGAATTTCCACTTAACATTCAAAAATATCCATTGCTATGTTAAGGCAAGGAGAAAAACAAATTTACCTCTTGTAGTACATTCCTACTTTGTACTGCAGTGATGCGCAAAAATAGAATACAAGACCATATTGTGAAGGGAAACAGCATGTCTTTCTGTATACCAAAATATCCAAATCTTAAAACATTAATGAAGAAGAGTTCATATAATGAAAGTAGATAACATCTTTGTTAGATACGCCTTGCCTGGCACCTGCATTTTCCACACTTAACATCTTAAACTTGAACCTCCACATAGGAAGATTTGATCCTTTTCTACTTACTTACAGTCCATTTTCAGAGGAAAATGTCTTTGTTGTAAAGCCACGTAAAACTGACCTCAATCAGACCAAATCAAATTAATCAAGCATAAAAAACACACCCTACTCAATTAGTGTTGTGTCTGCACGTGACAGACAAGAACTAATTTAAAATTGTATCTTTAGGCCTGTTCCAAAATCATATAATTTCTTCCATTTCTTTAAATGAATATGCGAAAAAGAGCCAAAGATAACACAGCTTGACAGACATAAAAAGTATACTTGCACCAACAAGGTAATTCACAAAAAATTGGCTAACAACCTGGCATATCTCAGCATAGTGTGCAGTGTGGCCTTAAACATGTTGAGGAATCTGCACAAATGAAGCATAAAAGAAGAGATGACAGTCTACATGAGATCTACAAATCTACAAATGATGAATAATATTAGAAAGTCAAATTGAAATTTTTGGCTTAAATCAGCATCATTATGTACAGTGAACTATACCTGAAGACAACTTAAAGAAATTAAAGGACGGTTTGGTATTTCCGTATATGTTTGTATGTTGCGTTAAATCATAGCACATATTTTCATTCTCCTAGCAAAATATAAAGAAGATGCAGCTAGAACTGGCACACTGCATTACTGGCACAATACTGTTGTTTTTTTTTCTTTAAGAGTCACAGAGCACATTAGGGAGGACATCAGTAGTCTTTATGTCAAGTCTTCCATAAACTCAATGTAGTGGCCCTTGTGACTTAAGGTACAGCCCATGTTTCTTGTTTTATTAGACAGTTCTGAGATTCTCCTTCATTCCTCAAACAGTAAAATGTAACATGGAAATCACACCTAGTCAGACTATATTGGCTCCTTACTTTCTTGGGAGGCTGAATCTGCCCACAGGCCTCTGATTAAGTCCTTTGCCTGTCTTATCATTCTGAAGAATCAAACAGAGCAAATGGAAAGCATTTTCCATGGGGATATTTCTTCAGCGGCAGCACAAACAGAAACCACTTGCAGCCTCAAACTGAATTTAAAATTTTGAGATAACGTTGTCAGGTGTGATTACTGTTTATATCACAATTCTTTCCTTCTGATATACAGTTTAGAAATTCCTTTACTGTATTAGCCCTCGATTAACTTTTACATTCACATTTCATTAACTTGAAAGCTATCTTTTAGGGTGGTCAAAACGCGATTAGTAAATAAATAAATAGGTTCTTAATCTGTTTTCTTGAGTGTTGAAGAGTAGGAGTGTAAGGATCTGTCAAAGCTGTAATTTTCTGTTATATCTTGATCTGCAAGGCCATGTGTCAACTCCCTGCTTTTGGGGGGGATTTGAGATTTTAGAAATATTAAAAAGTTACCCGAATCACATTTAAACCTTACAGCCTTCACCAGATTAGCATGTTTCACCCTGGCACAACCACCACAGATTCACGTGGCTAATTACCATAAGTAATGTGAGCATGAAGCTAATTTGCATGCTATTACTGCTTTTTCTCAACTTGTGTTTACACACACACATGCAGTACACAACAACATCAATGTTTCGAAAAGAGTGTTTAAACAGACAGAGATTTAAACTGTATTTCACAACAAAGCTAACATACCAGTAGTGTCCTTGCAGTTAGCTACAGTGATGAAGCTATCCCTCCTTTCTCTGCCTTGGTTCACATAATCCTCCTGAATGTCTCTGTCACCTAATCCTCCTCCTGTGTCTGTGTTTACATTCGTGCACCGAGCTGCTGCATTCCACATAACTTTTATTTATTTCTCTTCTGCAGAGTCCATGAAAGTTTGCATCACGGATTCGGACACAGTTTCAGATCCCTAGATGAGTCTTTTCAAGCCAACCAGCAATGTACTCTGTATGGATGTGCACACACTCACACACTTCCACAACCTATAATAATGTGTAGATCTGCTGTAGTGATCACTGTCTCCCTCCTCAGAGATAGTTAATGCCTAAATCTCTTTCTAACTGGCAGGGAATCACATAATTGGCTGTGGTCCATTTGCTCACCCGCGTGTGTGTCCTCTCACTAACAGCAGATTTTAATGAATCAGTTTTACAGTGATTAGAGCTCCTGGCTATGAGGAGGTCAGGGAAGGAGTGAACGACTCTGACCGCTGAGAGACGGCCAAGCATGGATGTCTGTAGTCTAAATGGTCTTAGCACAGTGTGATGGGCTTAATCAAAACGCTGCAGTTTTCTTTCTCCCTTGATAATTCTTTGTCTGCTGCGTCACTGAAACTCACTATCTCTTTCTAAGAATGTATGTTTCTATCTCTCTCTGTGGATAAGCCCTCTCCCTCACTCATACACGCACTCTTTCTCCTTGCTCTGCAGCATCTCTCTTTTCTCCATCCCAGAATGCTTTTAGTTTCTACGTCGAGTATCCATGATAGCCAAAACGTGTCTGGGGGGTGCTGAACTACACTTAACTAAAGCAATTTGCAATTAGCCTCACTCATGTCTGTTCCCTATGACGGTTTATATTGTGCTATAGTTAACAGAAAAAGCCACACACACACAAAAAAGAATGTTTTCAAATTAAAAGGCTTAATATTGATCAGTACATCACTAAATGGAACCTAATTTTTCAACTTAACTGCAGGCATACAGAATTTGCACATGTATTTTGCTTAACTGTTGCCATATCATGCTACTTTATGTTTCTGCATCAGTAAATTTCAGAATTGTTATTTATATTCATTTAGTTACTGGTTACAAAAGGGTTAAAATAAAAGAACAAATCACCACATGTCATTAAAGTATAGATTTTACAAGTCCCTGGATCTCCTCTCTTACCAGTATCTCCTCAATTTGCTGTTTTGATGAGGAGGGTAGAGAGTGTAGTCTGACACATCGTTTTAAATGTAGGTTTAGCTCTATTGACTCTTAAGGCCACAGCCTGTGATGCACATTTTTATTCTCATCAAACCGTTCAGTGACTCCTTCGGACCTTTGGTTGGGAGCATTGCAAATGGTTCATCACAGGATAAAGGTCGTCACTTTGGACAGCGTTGTATTGATTTACAGCGACTCTTCTTTATAAATAGACAATACCAACAAAATAGCCAAGAGTTTACATGATGCCTTTACCGGGGATACGAGTTTAAGTTTTATTTTTTCTCTGATAAAGACGTTAAAATCAGTTTATATCAGTTTGTGATATAAAGCTTACTTACAGAAATAAGCATCTGCAGTAATAATCTGTTAAAAAAATTGGACACTGACAGAGGCTTCTGGTGAAAAATACATGTAACCCTTTGTTTTTGTCATTACACAAAATCCCACACATTTCAAATTAAATTTAGAAAATTTGCTTTGTTTTGGCTGATGATTAGTATTATTTGCCCAGCATTTGCTTTTGATGTTTCCGAACACTAATCAGGAAACTCTTAAAATGCCGAAAACATAAATATGCACAGATACAAATACCTTCACTGGCATCTGCTGGTTGATAAGCACTACTCATAGCCCGAAGCCCAGCCTCTGCAGTGATACAAAGCCTGGCTCATAGCAGTGCACCGCCGAGCCAACTCCACTGATTTACCATGTCAACTTCTCTAATTCACCATGTTCTCCATGTTGGCCAGACAATCCATGTAGACAGCCTCAAACCAACCACACTGACAGGGAAGGCAACGGCAGTTGGGGGTCTGCCCAATGCGTCTCTGGCTATGACACACCTGTCAATCAAATGGAAATACCACAATATGCAAGCCAGAGAGCTGTTGTGCTGGTGCTCCTGCCAGAAAGAGCCATGGATGTAATTTCTTTGTCAGCACTGCAACCTACATCTCAAATTACTAATACTACTAGTTTGTACTTTCTACTGCGTTATTAACACACACTTGAAAATTTGTTTTATTTGATATTGTTTGTCATTCTGCGGCAGATGTGGCAAATTTTCATTATCACATAAAATATTTATATATGCGGAAATTCTGCTTCTGTATGATCTTTAAGGTTTTCTGTTACACCCTTTAAATAATTGGTACAGTGGCAGCTCAAATATATAGGATTAAGAGGAAACTGCCAAACTTTTTCCACTTAGAAATGTATTATTTTCTGCTATGTGAACTCATTGCGTTCATCCTATCATTGCTCTCTTTAGTAGCAGTGCATTTGCACACATATAGCTGGAATATATGAATGGAAAGTGGATCAGAACTCATTTATTGTTCAAAATCAAACTTCTTACCAATGATTGCAACTCAGCTTACCTTTAATGTTGTAAAATCAAAGAATATTACCCTCTTGGGTATAGCAGATAAAAGCCTTTTTTAAGATGTAAAAGATCTTTTTAATTTTGCCCATGAGGCTTATGGTGCTGAAGGCAGGTGTTACTATAGGTTATCTTTTAGCCTGAAATCCTCCTAATTGCAATTATAAACTGCTTGATCCCTCTCTGTGATCAAAAGTCTTCACCATCATTCAAATTTGATTTTTAGCTACTGACAATGGCAGCCTATCACCACTGCATGCTGTCTTATTCTACTGATTCTAGTTCATTTAGATTTTCCAGCTATCAAAGGCTACTGTTTTCTAGTGTTACTGCCCTAGAATAAAAGATGTAATAATGAAAAAGTCTGCATCTTGCATCTTGCAGTAATCTAAAGAAACAGCTGAGAAACAAATAGTGCTGAACATTCCCAGTAGTGGCTTTTCAACCAAAATTACTCCAAGACTGCATCAAAGACATATCCAGGAGGTCCCAAATAAGCCCAAAACTACACATAAAGAACTGTAGACCTCACTTGCCTTAGTGAAAGTCAGAGTTCATATTTCAATAAAAAGAAAGAGACTGGACAGAAGTGGCATCTATGAGAAATGTAAAAATAACTGCTGACCAAAAAGAATGATTGATTAGACTTTTGGGAAAATATTCTGTGGAGTGACAAGACAAAAATTAATTTTGTGGAAGGTTTGAGTCGCATTACATCTGGCATACAAAGAGTATCATAATGACAACATCATACCAACAGTGACGATAATGGTCATGATGGTCTCGGGCTGCTTTGCTGCCTCGGGAGCTGGACAACTTGCTGTAATTGATGGAACTGTGAATATTGCTCTACCAGATAATCCTGGAAAGGAAAATGTCTGTCCATCCGGAGATATGTGAAAGACTGTGAACAAGTGGCACAACCAGTTATTAGGTTTAGGGGACGGCTACTTTTTCAAAAGGACAGGTAGGCTTGGATAACCTCTTTCTCTTAAAAAATGAAATCAACATTTAAAAACTGTATTTCGTTTTTAATTAATGGGTTATCTTGTCTAATATATAATTGTATGTGATAATCTGAAAAGTGCTACAAATATGAAAAAAATAACAAATCAGGAAGGGCGTAAATACTTTTTCACTCCTCTGTATGTATGTATGGTTGCATTTATTTATTGATTTTTATTCTGTAGCCCTTTCCTATCAAGGTTGAAAGGGTTTGTTAAATGGACTATACAGAATTTTGGAGAGATTAGCCTGCTGGTCAACCTACCATCACATGATGACAAAACAAAAATTATCCATGTGTCCCTGGCAGATTATTTGATCCAGTGCTCATCCTTTCACTCAGCCTGCACTAGCATTGACTGGAAGTGTAGCTGACTGAAGGGCTGAATGGAGTAAGACTATTTACACCTACTATAAAAGTGTAATGTGCATCTGGAAATGCTATACAGACAATGAACAAACTGATTGTGCCCTTGCATTTACACATAGAAGTTGATGACTGCATCTGTCGGCTTAGTAATTGGATCTTGTTTTTTTATGAGGGCTTTGCAAAATAAGGACCGTGCAGAGGAGGTAAAGCAGTGCCAAGTCTGTGTGTTGTCACATGCTGTACACGGGCAGGTGTAGTGTTGTGAGGGTTGTGGATGCTACAGAGCCAAGACTTATTTCCGTTTTTGCAGCAGGACTTGTCCTCTGAGACTCTTTAGTGAGAGGCATGGCAAGAAGACATGGTAATAATGTCTGTGTCCTGTCAGTGGATACTTTTTCACTAATGCAAACACACGGTGCAGATTGCATTTCCACTTGGCTGACTCCCTGGCTGAGATCTGATGATAATGTGAGCCAAGCCACCTCCTGAGGTCCCCAAACATCACATGGATCTCTAATGGAAGAAGCAACTACTATGTCAAAATGTTTAGTAACTTGCTTGTTTGCAGATTTGATAATTATTATGCATTTGTTTTATACAACCAAAGATGGTCTTCTTCTTTGGTTTAAATAAAACTCGAACATAGGGGACCATTTCTAAATTGTTACGATCAGCTTGTCATCGTCTGTTATCCACAAAGCCGAGTTTTTTATTTTATTTTAAGAAAACTCTGAAGACTGCAGCATTTCAAAGTCTTTCAAGTTATAATAACACAATGCACTTTAAGTGGAGCGAGTGAGTGGCTCATATCGATCTTAAAGGTTGACACTTTACTGAAATAAAGGCTGCTTCTTAAATCATAGAAATGGCCAGTTTCCCAGTACACTACATTTATAAGACTCCAAGACTTTCTTATTAACAGCACATCAGCTATAAAATCATCCTTTTTAATGGCCATAAATATCCCTCTAACATGTATTTTGCATTAGAGAGGTAATATTTCTTACACTTTATTTTTTTGTGAAAAACCACAAACAATACATTCCAGTTGAATATCTTGATCCATAATGCAAATATTAAAATTAGAAATAATCAGCATATTACAGTCTGTTGTCATAAATCTTATCTTTGGAAGAGTCTGCAGTGCTCTATCAGAATGAGAGTTTGACATTAAAGCCAATGACATTAAAGATAATGCAAGTGTGTTACTCTGACAGCGTGCATGAAAATAACCACCATGACAGTTTAGCAGGAAAAGGTCAGAATGGAAATGACTGTTCACTCATTATGGAGCTCCTGAGGCAACTTTTTACTGTCACTTGCTAATAATTGCTAAGGCAGTTGCTGCCAGTGACTGTTACTTTTGACTGGTTTGGAAGTGCACTCCTCTCAACTACTTTGTAAAAGGTGTTAAGCAATACATTATCTTTACTGTACCTAAGTATATTTCTGTATTCTTTTTACATCTGTGTAAGGAACCCTGTAAATTTTTTAGGCAGATCAGATGTTGAGATTTTTGTTAAGTGTGTAATAGCCTCCCATAAGGCAGGTGTCTGATTCGTCTCAGATTCAGTGTGCAGTGTGACAAGGACTGTAAAATATACAGCTGGAGTGATTAAGAACTTTCTTCAGTGCCAAGCAAAACAAGGAGCACTACAACAGATGTTATGGCCACCACAGAGCACTAATCTTAATACCACTGAGTCAATCTGGGATTACATAAAGAGACAAAAGTGCTGTTACAACTTCTTGAAGATGCGTGAAACAATCTACCTGCCAAATACGTTGAAAAGTTGGCTAAGGAGAATTACAGTGGGTTAAAGCACAGGTTGATCAAAGCTGGTCTTATTCAAGTTGTTTGTGTTTACCTGTTTTATGGCATTTTACTATAATCCGTTTAAAGCATTTGCACAGACCTGTATATCATATTTATACCAAATATGCTTACTGCTCACTTCATTAGGTAAACCTTTACCAAGTACTGATTTGAGACGCTTTTCCCTCCAGACCTGCCTCAATTCTTTGTTGCACAGGTTCAATTATTGGCATAATAGCAGCACGCAGTTGCTCCACATTGGTCAGCTGGTTTCCTCAGACTGGTCATGTTCAGAAATCCAGTGTCAGATGATTTGAGCTTTGTGACATGATGTGTTATCCTGCTGGAAACAGCCATCAAAAGGGTCAGCATGATGGGTCAGTATGGTCCGCAACAGTCGTCTGTGGTCTTTAAATGATGCTCATATGCTATTGAGGGATGTGTCAAAAATGTGTGTCCACAAATATAACCCATTACACTACCAACATAGATCGATGCTTTCACGTTAGTTATTCCACATTCTGGCCCTACCATTCAAATTTCACAACAGAAACTGAGACTCATGAGACCAGGCAACGCTTTTCTAATCTTCTGTTGTCCAATTTTGGTGAGCCAGTGGGAATTGTAGACTCAGGTTTTTGCTCTAAACCGGTGGTTCCCAAACTTCTTTTGCTAGCCCCCCTTTGTTTTACAAGAAAATCTTTTATCAGTTCAAAGGGTTTTTTTTTTTTCCTCCCACTGTCACCAAGTGCTTGCTTATAGGGGGCTATCCAGTTGTTGGGGTTTTCTGTCCATTAAGTGTGTTTACCTTAAGGCCTTGGGGCAGCTGCTGTTGTGATTTTAGCCTATTTAGATCAAACAAAACTGAATTGAAACTGCTGTTTTCCCCTCAGTTTAAAGTCTGGCCATTCTCCTCTGACCTCTGGCATCAACAAGACATTTTCACCGAGAGACCGGCCTCTCACTATATTGTTTCACATTCTGGATTAATTCCTTTTAAAGTGTAACAATTGTTCTGTGTGAAAATGCCAGTAGATCAGTTTCTGCAATGCTCAGATCAGCCTGCCACCAATAAGCATTGCTACATTTAAAGCCACATAGATCCCATTTCTTACACATTCTCATGCTCAGTTTAAACCACAGCAGGTCATCTTGACCATGTCTATGTTCCTAAATGCACTGACCTGCTGCCATGTGATTGGCTGATTGGATTTTTATATTAACAGGCAGCTAACAGGTGCATCAGAAATCACTTTGATATAGATACCATAAGTTTGAATTTTGATGTACACTGTTTTGGCATTAATGCCAAGTATGTTTGGTCGGAAGGTTCCTTTGTAAGTGCGCGTGCGCGGCATGCTGCCTGCTGTAACCATAATTTCCTTCGGGATTAATAAAGTATTTCTTATCTTATCTTATCTTAATAACAAAGCCTCTCTGCATTGCAATGAAAGATAGCCATCTGCTTACACGACAACCATGAAAAAAGCTTGAATTTACCGCATAAATTCGGGGCAACTGTAGTTCAGGGGGTCGGGGCGCTCATCTTATAACCGGAAGGTTGCTGGTTCGATCCCCCAGCTCTCTGTCCTGGTCATTGTGTCCTTGGGCAAGACACTTCACCCTACTGCCTACTGGTGTTGGCCAGAGGGGCCGATGGCATGATATAGCAGCCTCGCTTCTGTCAGTCTGCCCCCACTGTAGCGTGCCTTCACCAGTGTGTGAATGTAAAGTGCTTTGAAAAGCGCTATCTAAATGCAATCCATTATTATTATAAATAAATGCAGTGGCAATGGCTAAGACTTTAACTACACGGGACTGCTTTAGTTGTTCACTTAACTAACAACTAGGCACACTACATTTATAAAACGCTAAAAAGCCTTAGTAGCAGGAAAAAACTCAAGAAAGAGGCTTAAATAGAGGTTGGTGGTTTAACCAGAAATTTATTTGCATTGAAAAGTTTGTTTTAAACTCCTAAAATAGGTTTCGGTACATGGTGAGACTTCATAATAAAATCAGTGTTGAAACAGGGATTTGGATTGCTCCCTTTGATTTGCTTACAGCAAGATAAGATGTTGGCTAAGGCAAGATATATTATACAGAGTCCAAAAGAAGCATGAAAGCATAAAAGTCTAAACCCATTATATTTCTGAGAAAGTGTACTACATTATCCCTTAAATACTTCAAATTTCATCACGACTAGTATATAGTAAATGTCAGTTGCTTTAGCAGAGAGACTGTGTGTGATAGAGAGGGAGAGAGAGAGAGAAGGCACTGCATGCCAAGGACTAAATGAATAAATAAACTTTCTTAAAAATAACTAGCGTGAGGATTCTCAGTAATCCAGGTCATATAATTTCAGAAAGGGTAAATCAAAGCAACTTGGTGTAGTAAAGATTTTTGATTTAGTTGGCTGAATCTTAAAAAAACATATATTTTCGGACGTTTACTAATTCCAGCATGAAAGACCGTAAATTCACAGCAACAAACAACTTGCTGAGTAGGAAAAACAAATATAAATATTGGCCTCAACAGCTGCTACACATTATATTAAGTAGGATACATATCCATTTGCAGAGGAAAAAACAAACTAAGCTCTCACAATCTTCTAACATAACATTTCTCATGTGATTGAAACACAAATGCTGACAAATCTCAAGCATTAAAGTTTTCTCCAGCAATTTATGCTGCTCTCTCTTTCTCCAATTACACTTTAATATTTAAAAATTGCAAGGCAAAATCTTTAAGCCCTGCAACAAATCTAGAACATCTGCTGTATCACAGGTTGCATAAATTATTTTTTTATTTTTTTTTACTCTGTCACCCCTGTCTCTTCCCACCTCTCTTTTTCCCAGTGCACACATTCAATCCCCCCATGTTGAATGGCCAAGATAAGACATCAGCTGCGAGTCATCAGGCACAAAAATGGCCTGCAGCATGCGGCTTTGCCTCGTCTTGACTCGCCTCACAGCGAGGGACACATCTCTCCATCCCTGCAGCAATCGATGACACCCTGGTCACCTCTTATCCACGCACCCCCTCCTCCTCCTCACAGATCTCCTCCACTAATGTGTATTCCTTTTGTATGTGTGTTGCAACTCATGACTCACTCGTGTCTGTACTTGGCCGTGCATGTACGGAGCCGAAATGCATTAACAAAAGTGCAAACATGGAGTCACACGGACACACACTCACACACGTACATCCCAGAGAAAGGTAATTAAATGCTTAGTGAGGAAATCTAATAAATTTTAAAGCCATCTGGGTTTTCATTTTGATGGTGATATATGAATGCATATGAACTGCTTTGTTTGGTGTAAGTTTTATGGTGTTGAGAAATGTATATGTATATAGGGATGCACCGATATCGATACTGGTATCGGATATCAGGCCGATACCTTAAAATGTGTGTGTACTCATACTCGTAAAAGGTAACCGATACCATGAACGGATACCAACTTATTTCATGAGTCAGAGGGTGGCTTGTCATTTCTGTTGTATTTTTTTAGATTGGCCACTAGGGGGACACGTCAGGGAAAACAAACTGGAGGCTGTTGTAGCTACGCTAAACAAAATGTCAGCTGTGTGGATTCATATTTGAAGAATTTGAAGAAGCAGAATTTAACAGAAATTTTTATTTTTCACTTGAAATGTTATTTTTGTGGTCATTTTTATTAATATTTTCTTTTTTATTGGCAGAGGAAAAAATAAAACCTGTCTTCTAATTCATTGCCAGTATCGGTTGTACTTAGTATCGACAAGTACTCAGATCTAATTATCGGTATCGTATCAGTTTGAAAAAATTGGTATCGTTGCATCCCTACATATATATATAAATAACAAAATGTTTTAAAATAATTTATTTAAATTTATTTATTTATTTAATTTCTTTAATTGTTTTTTTAGGAATAGTTCAACATTCAAAGCTCTTCTTTGGATATTGGCTGCCTTTTGTTCTCCTTTGTGTCAAGATGATCCCTCACTGCTTCAGCAATGTTGATGTATGGGGAGGCCAATCCATGACATGTGTTTGATTGTGTGTTTTTCTCTCCAGGTATGCTTTGAATGCATTTGCAGTATCTGGAATCACTGCTATTGTGAAAAATGAACCAGTTGCCAATCAGATGCTTTGTAGATTGTACTGCATGGTGAAGGAAAATCTGGCATTAATTTTCTATGTTCATCATTCCATTGATTTTTTTACCTCCAACACCACTGGCTGAAATGTAGCCTCAAACCATGACAGAGTCCTCACCACGTTGTACAGATGGCTCTAGACATTGGCTGTTGTACCTCTTTCCATTCTGAAACTACTTTGAACCTCAATTTTAACATTTAGATTCATCACTCCTTCAGATCTGTTGGCATTGATTTTAAGCACAGTTCTTGTGTAATTTGGCATACCTCAGTCTTTTCGCCCCATTTCGCTTACTCAAGAATGGCTTTGTGACAGGCACCCTTTCACCTAAATTATTTTTTATGAGTCTTTGGCCAACAGTAGATTTACCATATTCATATACAAGTGAAGGACTACATGCATTTCTCAGGCTCTGTGACAGCTGTTTGCTGTATATCTCCCTATATATTAAGGACATCAGTTTCTGATAATGTTCATCTGTTGTAGATAATTTCTGAGTCTTCCCACTTCTTCTTTTGTCCTCCAATTCTTTAGTTTCCTCGTGTTTTTTTTAAAGGTCTCACTAAACACCAGCTGAGATATTGAGAAATGCCTCATTTTCATCTTATAGCTCTTTAGGAATCACCTTGTTGATGCAAAACTACTTTTATATGCCTGTTAAGCTCTGTTATGCGGGTTTGATTGTAGGTTTGTTTGTAAGTTTGATAAAAACCCAAATAAAAAAAAAAAGGAACAAATAAAATGTTTTTGCAACATGCTACTAGTGACAAAGTGCTTAAACATACAGTTTGAATTTGACTCTCTGCTAAGTTGTTTCTTTTTTGTTCATCCCTTTAATTCGCTGTTTTTTATGCTAAAATGATTTATAGGTCAGTGTTAAATGAGTTAACAAACAAAAAGAAGCAGCACTCTAAAAATGGTCAGGTTCAAGGCCTGGACTAAAAAAAAAACAGTGAAAAGGCAGCTAAAAGAAAAAGTTAAAGACCTTCAGAGACCGTGGAGAACTAGTGCTCAGGACCACTTTAAATTAAAAAAAGCAAAGTACAAACAAAATATATAACATTTTTAATATTCTTGCTAGAGAAAGTCACTTTAGATTATCAATATTACTCTCATAGGCTAAAATTATGACCACACTGCATAACTTAAGTGAAAACAAAGGAAAACTTTTGGCTTCGTTATGTATAAAGATTTTTAAAAAGGCTTTATCTGCTTGCAGCACTAAAGTATAATAATTAACAGTTACAGAGCATGGCTTAGTCAATGAAGAACTAAGTAGCAATGATCAGTGGTGGTTTTCTAGTGATCGTGCACTGCATTGTTAGTAGGCCAGTCTCTGCCTGTTTGCAAACTTTCAGCAAACTAGAGACACAAACCTCATGTATTTTTCCCAAATCCCAAATTAGTATCTTATGAAAATTGCAATACAACAGAAAAAGCAAACAAAACTTCAAAAAATGAAAACAAGCTGTAAAATGTACCAGAAAAACGTTTTCTTTAAATATTGATTTTAAGTTTTTCAAGTTGCCATCTGAGGCTAACTTTGCTAATCTTTTACTAATCTTCACTAATCTCCACTTTTTTTTTTTCAACCATGATCCAATTATTCCTTCTGTTCTAACTTTTTTTTCTTACTTTTCCTTTTGGGAAGATATCGTCCTCCATAAGATCACAGCAGACGGGCTTGCTTGTAAAATCACAACAACTAGCTGCCCTAATGTGCTGGTAATAAAATGTGTTTGATGAGAAGAGGGAAAGGTTGCTTTGAAAAGTACAAGCTCGGAGGACGAGCAGCCCTGTGAATAATAGGACTTGTCAAACTTGCAAACCAAAAGGATCACAGGCAATCAGAGCTAAAATAAGACCTACAGTAGTAATGAAATTAAAAAGACTATCCCTCCACTCTCTGATTAGAACCAAAGAGACTGTTTCAATTTACTTTTCACATGAGAAACCATTTCTGTGTAAGTAATACATGACCCAGGTGTTCGTATACCTATTTCTGTGTGTTATTTCCATGAACTTAGGATATTAATAGGAAAAGACCACCAATTGAGCTGTCCCTTTCAATAGATTTGATGTTTTTGTAATACTTGTAAAAAAATTTTAAAGATGACGTAACCATAACTTGTTGTTACATACTTCAAATGGCCATGCCTCTTGACTCCATAGTATGTGATGGCGACACGTGTTTGTTTCCCCACACGGAGGTAACGTCAGTCTGAAAAGACTAAAGGTTTTACATATGCCTTTTCTCCATCAATCTATTCATCTCCACTTATCCAATTCAGGGTCATTGCAGCCAGTCCCCGCTGTCATGGGGCAGCAGTCAGTCGCAGGTCATCACCCTAAATAATCAATCAGTAATGTCATTTGTTTTACTCTAACCTTTTCCCTAGCCTAATAAAGCTGATTTGTTTGTGAGTCTGTGTACTATGCTATATCTATGCACTCTGTCTAAAAACAGTGGTTCATCATAAGAAACTAAATTCAGTCAGCTTGGTGAAAGTCCTGCACTAAACTACCATCTCCTAAAATGGATTTGTTGATTTTATGTTGCTACCTCCCAAGAACTAAGGAACTGGTGTGTACACTATTGCAATGTTCCTTTTTTTGACGTTCCTTTGGCAGTGTTCACTGTGCAGGCGTCTGACTCAAAAAAAGGGTAACAATGTTAAAGAGGTGGGGTGGGTGGGGGGTGGTATTGAGTTGTCCTTCAACATTTTAAAAATTGATAAAGCATTTCTCTAACTAAAGCTACTAGCTTTCCCAAATGTATTTTTATTTTTGCGTTGTGGAAAGCAGATGCATGATGTAAAAACAAATGGAATATTTTGTGCGGTATTTTATTAAACTGGCGTGCTCTGTGAATATTTTGATGATATGGGATATGGATTATTCATTGTTCACCACTGTGAAGCCAACTGTTGTTATTCTCTTGGCACACCTGATTAAGAGACAAGAAAACCTTTGAACAACCTTTACTGTCAGCAGATGTAATGTCTATCATAAGTAATGGCATTTTTAAAATTCTTCCTCCATAAATGTCAAATGAAAACATTTAACTGTGCTGAATACTGGATTGCTCTGGTTTAGTGTTTACTATGCAGATGTTCTCATTTGAGCTAACAGTATCAATATAAATCTAAAAAAAAAATGTCTGTGGTATACCAAGCTACAGTAAATGCCTTGTGTTTTTACTTTGGATTTTTAGATGTTTGACTCCGCATCATGAAACTGCTTTTAGAACAGCAAGAGTTTTACTCTATGGTTGATTCTATTTGTGTGAGTGCAAACAGTGCAAACGCTGCACAGGCATGCACTTACACATAAACGGCAATGTAGCTTGAAACAGATTGGGCTGAGACTTTCTTTGCATTCAAAAAATTAAGGACCTGAGAAAATAAATGAATGAATAAATAAAACTGGAATAGGTTTAGATTCAGTGCTGGATCCTCATACCCAACCTTTTTCTGACAACATGAGAGTTTCTGAGCAACATACTGCACATAAACAACACGAAGCGGAAGCCTGTGACAGGGTGCAGGCAGATCAGTCTGATCCAAAAGAGGTGGCTCGTGGAAAGGATATGAGTGAGTGTTCAAGCCTAGAAAAAAGGCGAATAACAAATTCAAAATGTCAGCCTGACTGTCAGTACTGTGATTGGACTAATGCTCTGTGGTTTTCCAAAGCAGCCTCAGCCTGTGCACATCGGCTGCAGCACGTCAAACCCTATCAGAAAGACCACTCTATACAGCAACGCACAGCTCAGCACAATACAACACAACAGCACAAACAACAAAGATCAAGAGCCACAGTATCTCAGTGTGACACTCCTTAAGACTGCCGAAACGCCCATCCTCTCCGTCTCAAACACACACATACCAACCAAATCTCCTCTAACTCATGCACGTACACATGCGTGCTCAAAAAAGGCCCATTCACTTGCATATATACATGCATTATACATGTATAGCTGTATAATACACATATACAGATTATCACAGTCCCTAAGGTTCTAGCTTGCAAATGAAACAAAGCTTTTGTGTTTTTCTTCCATCACTTAAAGTGATGGGAGTCAGTTGCATTTCTGAGGGTGTCCAATAATCAACAGTGCTGCCTACTTTACAATAGGAGCATACATCCTGTTGTTAACACGGCTGTGCACACCTGATCTTGTTTGGAGCAACTGGGCAGTGAGATCATTTCCTTTGTTTTTAGCATCTAATGGCATAATTGTGTGCCATGGTGCACAGCTCCCTAGTGCCTAGGTAATGGTGAGGAGATGCCACCCTCTTTCCAAAGCAAGCCATGTTTACTCTTATGCAGAATGACAAGCACATGCAGGGAAACTGACAATGTGCAAGTGTAAATTAGGTCCCCAGTCTGCTCCGCATTAATTATGAATTAAGTATAATTGCAGTGGGATTTTCTGAAGTCAATTCATTTGGACTGACTATAATATGAATATCTTTCGAGCAAACAAGCTGTAAGTTTTAACAGGCTTAAAAAGGAAAAGCACAGGCAGAGCAGAGTTTCTGCCGCATCTGCTCAAGAAGCACAAAAACAAGTTGAACAATGATTTAAAGAAAAGTCTACATAGTGCTTGGAGTGCTTTGTGATATAGTGCAGCAGAATAGTGACTGATCGAAATGATGTGGTGTTTCTTGAGAAAGCCTTTTTTTGATCGCTGAATTTCTATTTCATGCTCTGGTTATCTACTTGTTTGTGCATTTTTATTACAATAACAAAGTCAAATATGAAATGCATGTGCAGAGGCGCGTTTTTTTGCAAATTTGGAAGTGTGCGGCAACCCCAGTGAACGAAAATAATTCACCTGTAGAATAGAGGGATACCTTATCCCCTCTGTCTAGGTTGCTTTGTTGACCATTCTCCTGATTAAACCAATGGAGTTTATCTGGATTTATGTTACAGAGAGAGAGGAATATAAATTACAGCTAACTAAAATAGGCTACCAAGCAAATACAAACTACTGCAAGCCAGTTATTTACAGATACAGATAAGCCAAAAACTGCAAAACAGCAACCTTGCAACCAAAGTAAAGGACCGTGTGTTTTGGCAGAGCTTGCCGACTTTTTTCTTTTTTTTTCTATTTTTGAGGCATTGAAGGATTAAATCCCTACTCTCCCCGGTAAAGTCCTCTGCCTGTCCTATTGCACAACTCCTACATGTTTTTTGGTTTTTTTTGTATCTTTATACTACTTAATACTGCTCACCTGATGTGATCTGTAAAGGCTTGTGATCAGCCAAAATTTCCCATCAGGGGCTCGATTTTTGAAGCTTAAAATCAGGAACTCAGAGAAGGTGTAAGAGTCAAGTTACTATGAGTCTTTTATTTTTATTTTTATTTTTTTTGTAGTTTAGAAGCATTTTTTTTTTATGTTCATGTCCATTTTATTTAAAAGCTCATCCAATGAGGCATATTTTCCTGAAATATTTAACTGAAATCAAAGACTTATATTCCAATAAGTTGAATATGCAGCAAATATGTGTGGGGATTTCTTAAAATGGTTTATTCTCTTACTTGTGAAGTTCTCAAGTCAGCTGTTGATTTTTCAAATAAAATAACAATTCAGAAATTCAAAGAATTCTTGGCCAACCCGAATAAGTTGTAGTGAGCTGCAGTAACAGCAGAGGGAGATATTTTACTTTAAGCTAACATGAAAACGGAGACATTTACAAGTAAATACACATTAGCCACCTAGCTTAATCGTTTCTGGCGATTAAGGACCCTGGAATGTGCTTCACACGTTTTTTTTTGCTCTCTACAGACTCCTTTCTATTAAATATCTCCCCCTGCTGGTAATGGAACTTCTCCGTGCGTGTACATTTCACACTTTGGAGTGGCAAAGTGTGAAATGGACACAGTGGACTGGTGTGTCTGTTACACATTTTGCCATGATACTCGGTTGTCTTGGGAACTAACTTCATAATACACTCCAGTTACAAGAGGCTAATACTGGCTACATTTGCTGCAGGCCTCTGCGGGATTATCGAGCCAGTGATAAAGGCGCTATTGTTGGGTGCAAGTCACTGCAGGTTTTAAACTGCATAGTTAGAATAAAGAAGAAATGATGAAAAGCTTAGCATTCTGTAATTTCTCTAGAAGGACAACGAGGAACAAGCAGTAAACAATAAGTAAAGTCCTTATATAACTATAACTGCATTTTTTAAATATTTTGCAGTATTTACCAAAAGATTCCAGCATTAAAAAGTCTGTTGTTGAAAATAATGTCTGACCTTGGTTAGGGAAAACTAAACTCCCTTGAAAGCAGTCTTGTGACTCTCTGCCTGAACATATCTCGCCTCCAGTCAGTTTGAAAGTAAACTTTTTGCTCCTTTCATGGTCAACGAACGACTCTAAATCCTAAGTAGAGCTACATTCTCTCACAGCGCATCAACATATTCTCACTCCATAACCATAAATTATTAGGTATTATTGTGCAGGGGTTTATGTTGCCAGATTTGCATAGCATTAATTTACAGGATTCTAGCATTCTTATTATGAAAATAATGAAGCACTCAGTACTGAGCAATAGTCTTTTATTAAGTGGGATTTTTGGAATGAAAAGTTTTTAGTGTTTACACAATAATTAGTCATAGTAATGAGAGTGATTTAGAGTGAGCTTGACTGGTTGGCTGTTGAACATCATGAATACACACTCACATGGGCACTGTACACAAACACTGAACATTCACAGCCTGGAAATGACCTATAGAGCTGAAAACAGCCTCCCCACTCACGGAGAATAGGCCTATTATCATGACAACAGATATGTCGGACTGTCCAGTGAAGAGGAGGCTACTGCACTATTGAGAGAGAGGGGCTAATTTCCACTCAGTGGGGTTGTAATGAGCCTTTCATCCTCTTATCCAGCCCGGTTACCATTAGAAACCATACCAGCTCTGACAGGAGCAGCAAAAAACAGCAGAACTACCACAGCATTTATAATAAGGCAGAATAAATATGTGTAATTTTAAGATCCAGATATTGTGCTGTATGCTTTCCAGAAGGCTAACAATGCGTCTCATCTTTATGTGAAAATCAGCATGACAAATTACCACTGGACCTTCAAACGGAGAAGTTTTATGAAACAGAAAAATAATATCTACAAATTAGTCATTATACACAAAGACAATAGTATAAATGAGAAAAAAGTTTTCTTGAAAGATGACTTTTTTTACAGGAGGCTAAGGCTATAAAGTGCACCAACCAGCTGAAGCGACATTAATGTTTTTTGAATGTCTTTTTTTTTTTCTCGGTGAAATACTAAACATAAGCTTCATACAAATTTAGTGTCATTGGACTACATATTGCATTTGAGTTTTATAACACTGAAACATCTACGTATTGAATATATTGAAATGTTTTCTGCAGATGAAGCATAGAAAATTATGCAGTATGTCTGTAAAGATAAATTCACATTGCAGAGCTAATTAGGACCAGTATGACGTTGATAAGAAGAGCCAGATTACAGAGTATGGCTGCATGTGCTTGGTGTACAATAAAAAGGTTTCCTGCTGGGTCATATGCAATCAAAATAGCAGGTATAAATCATTTCTTTAATCAGCGCGCAGGCATAGGTAAGGGTTGTCGCACTAAATCTTTCCATAAAGTAAGAGTACAGGTTATCAGTGCAGAATTAAACACTTTTCTAAAGACATCCTTCGACTAAAGCAAAGGAAAGAAAGCAGTTGTGCAATTGTGAGCCCACTTGGAAGGTTTTATTGTTCCAGTCTTAATGCGTGGTCTTACACCTCAAGGAGGTGTGAAAGCCTTGAGCTTGTAAAGAAGACCTGCAGCATTTCCGATAAAGGTGTGAATCACCAAGGTGATGCAGATAATACAAAAGATAGCACAAAATACACTCAGTGACACATGGACATGAAGTAGCTCAGCTGAAATGGCCTGAATACGAGAAGGTTAGCCAAACAAACAGATTGCATATGAATGACAATGAGGCAGAAAATTGGTGAGAGCAGCAACATACATCAGCAGAAGAATAAGACGCAATATTGCATGAGGGCTTTAAAATATGCAGGTAGGTTGTGAAGTTGGTTCTAAGTGCACAGGCTGTTGCTGCTGCCACCCAGCAAGCACTCCCACATATATTTGCCATTCTCTCTTCCTCTCTCTCTTTTTCGCTCACTCTCTGCCTTTCTCTATGTCCCTCATTCACTCACAAAACCACAGAAATAAAGGGAGAGAATGACAGAGTGAGCATTAGAGGTTAAGGGATGAATTTCCCAGCATCTTTTGCCTCCGCCTCTGACCATCTGCCTCTCTGGCAATAGCCTTCCTCTCCTGAGGTTAAACTCTAAATTGGCAGTCGGCTAAGCAGCCACTTAGACAGGAAGGTTCAGGTGGGTAAAGTCAAATAGATATATACTGTGTTGTGCCATACACATTGGGTAAGTGCATATTGAAAACAAGAGAATAAAATGTGAAATACTGGCAAATTGGACGAGTGAAATGTTCACTTCCAACAAACAGGGATGGAGAGAAGGCTGGGGTGAAGGGAAATTGACAGGCAGATGGTGAATGATGAAAATTGAGAAATAAATTAGAGGACAAAATGAGAAATGCATAGGAAGGAATGAAATGCAAGTGTAAAAAGAGAGAAGATTGAGGAACACAGATGGAGAAAGGAATGAGTGGAGCAGCGGGCAAGAAATGGAGATGAAAATACAGGCATGAAAATTAGAAATCGAAGAAGAGAGATGAAGAGACAGACAAGGTCAAAGAGAAAAATCTGAAATAAAATAATGGTAAATAGCTTATTCTTTGATATCATGGAGCACAAAAAATGCATTTATGTAAAGAACAGCTTGTCACTGAGGTAGCCTATGGTCTTGTCCCTGCACTCAAGCAGAGACAGAAAATGAAAACTGACAGAGAGAGAAGAACGGAAAAGGAAGAAAAAACCCCACAAATGTCAGGCTAGTATTAAGTCAGAATCTTAACTCAACCCTCTCATCTCACATCACACCAACAGGGCCTCTCTAAAAAATGAATAACTGGGATAGAAAGCCGGCAAAAGAACCTCCTATTCAAATTAATTAGACTCCTCAGTGCAGACTTTTCTTGCTCAACAGTGACGTAATGCTGAGAAGCGATGACACGTCTGGGATGGTGTTTCATTAGTTTCATTAGTTTCAATGTGTGGCAACAACAGGCGGATTTACAACTGGACTGCCACCCAAGGATTGGGCACTCGTCCCACAATCTCATGGTTACCCCACATTCAGCCTGGCATCGCAAAATGCCACCGCCTGTGCAGCCTCACACACAAAATAATCAGCACAGCCGCATTTGTCAAACAAAAAACCCAGCAAAACACAAAAGAATTAAAATATCTTGTTAAAATGCACGCTATTCAGCAAAAACTGATTGATTTGATGTAAAATGAAGCCCGTGCAGTCTTTATGCATCTACGTGGGAGCACCATATTTGCATGTGTTCGTTTGCTCGTTGGCCTGGCAGCAGCTTCTCAGAAAGTAGGACTGAGAGTCTGTTACAGCAGTCCCAGTGTGTAGCCTCCCTTGGCACACAAACACAAATTTGCTGAGGGACGACTGCTGTGGCAGAAAGCTTCTCTGCAGACAAAACCTCTTAATATTCCTTCCAAGTCCATTAAGGCCTCAAGAGATTGGCCGGGATTGATTGTTTGTACTTGATATTACCAGGGGCTTCAAGGCCAGATCCTCGTCGAAAATTAGAGATGGCATTTTGTAAAGCCTAAGGAATTGAAAAACTAAATACAAACCTGTGCGTTGCTATCATCCTCACAATGAGCAGTGATGGAGGAAGCCTTCATCTAATTAGCAAATGCTTGTTGCCATCTCTTTTTAGCTGTAGGGTTCATTGACAATTGGACTGTTTTTCCAAGTCAGTGACTTTCAAGTTTTTATATGTTTTCAGGCAAGAAAGAGTTTTTCCAGTCAATTATTCAATTATAAGGCAGTGACCTCTCCTCACCCCCTCCACACGCACATACACAGACACACAAGAAGAAGAAAGGATTCTTATGAAGCCCAGTGCAGACTGTCAGGTACAGAGTAAAAAGTTTTCTCATCAAATCTCGCTTTATGAATTTCCTTAAAAAATAACAGGCTAAAGCTTTCAGGTATTGATTCATAATGATACAAAAAGACTCATATTCTGAGAGGATAGCATAATAAAGCTAGCCTGTTTTACTCACTTTATTCAACACAAAGGGGAGTTTATAGATAAAAAATAATAATACAACTTTAAGTAACCTAAACTTTGAAACCACTGATATCTTCACTCTTCACTGAAAAACTACCATTTACAAAAAAAAGGAAGAAAAACGAGCTGTATTTACTTAGACAGACACTTACATATCAAAAATAAAAGCATTCCAGACATGCTCAAGTTTAGTAGCTGTAACATTTAGCTCAGTTTTATAAGTGTATTAGCATTAGGTAAAACAAAACATATATCAAAACTGAAGCTGACTGCAGTTTTAAGTATTTAGTCATAAACCAAAGTAGGCTGGTGGACAAAATTGAATTTTTAATGTGAAAAGGGAATCACTGAAGTGATTACAATTTATCCTGAGGGCCACATGAATGTCTATTCTAATTTCTTATGACAATCTATCTAAAGCTTAAGAGATTTTACATGAAAATACAGATAACCCTATCATTTCTTTAGTGATGCACTTTCAAAGGGAGACGTCATGCACCTGCAGCTGGACCGGCTAGCAAAACACTAAAGTAAAGCTTGGACTGCAAAACACATGACACAGAGGGATGTGACTAAGACCACTACTTCACGTTTTTACACAGCAGGTAGTTGTTTACTGATCTAATAATGTTCATACTGTTACTTATAAAAACATCATGGAGCAAACAGAATCCAAGGGATTCATGCTTTGGAGAGCACTGGTCAATTTTGCCAGTATTGCAGGAGCTAACTGATAGGATGAGGTGGCCAAGTTAAACCTGTAAGATACATTTATAATGGAATATGAGTGTGTGTGTGTGTAGGTGTGTGTGTGTGTGTGTGTGTGTGTGTGCATGTGTGCACACTCATGCAAAAAATGTTAAGTGACAAACTGACCCTTCATTGCACCTAACAAGTCATTTAGTCTCTCACTGAGCCATCATCACTCTAAAGTGCGTGTCCACAGTGTATCCAATAAAAAAAGGAGCGGTTTTGGCAAAATGCTGAATGCACAGTTTATTATTTAAGGACATGTGTGTATTTCCACTTGTGATGTGAATAGTTATATGAATGCAATATTAGGAAGATAATTTTTGCTCTAGAACGGAAAAGTTGCTCTGTATCCAAAATTATTAAAAATGTCTCAACACGACCGTTACAAATCAATAGCGCACATCTTCCGCACGGAGTTTTGACTCCAAACTGTGTGTTCCTAATCACAAAATAAACACAAGATCAAAGCACGTCCTCTTTTAAGATATGAATCGGTCCAATCTGCCAAGTGTGCTGCATAAACCCCCCCTCTGTCCTGCTCTGGTTATGAATATCATCCAAGAGGCTGGGCTATTAATAAGTGGACACACACATGCACACACTTCCTACAGGGAAGATATGGACCAGAACAAGGGAGTCACTAATCTCAATGGGTGAACAGCTTAGAGCAGTGTTGAATAAGTGTTGAGGGAATACAGCCCCATCATCACCACAACAAAATACACACTTCCACTCAGACACACATGTACTCCATTCATGTGGGATTTCATGTGATGTATGGCCCGGGGCAACCATAGTCTCGAGTCTGTGGTGATGAAGGAACCTTATTGTTCCCAGCACAGAGACCGGGCTGGTTTCTGGGACACTGAAACGCCCTAGCAAGTATGTCGGGGGGTCACATGTCACATGACAGACAAAGCCACACTTTTGAAAGATTAAAGGGGGGAAGGGCCAAATATAGCCGAACTATTGCCTGTGATGTTCCCTTAGGTCATCTATAAGTCAGTCAGACCATCTCCCATACAGTAAACTTTTGGAGATGGGATTTTAAATTTTGACCAATAAATGACAAACTAATTTTCATCCATGATAGCCTGATAAATTATATGGCCATGAGACCATTCCAGCAACAGAGAGACTGTAATGAAATGCTCTGTGTTAGTTTTCTGCAATGATGCCAAGTGGGATACAAACTCTGTGGGCAGACACTGAGGCAGACAAATCAGCCGAGTGGAAGTTTCACTTCCTTTGCATCTGAACTTCCATTAGAGCCTTTTTATATATGTTACAGTAAAAGTTTCAGGCCACAAAAGAGCACCCTCTTCTATTTTTTGCATGGCAAATGTTCCCCTCAATTCTCTGCCACTGGAACTCTGCCGTCTGAATGTCACAGCTGAAAGCAGCCATAAAACTCATACATTAAAAAAAGTTTCTTGGAAAAGCAGTTGTGGCAGGAAATAGAAAATAAATCTGGGTGCATATATCCATTATCAGGGCACGTTATCGTCAGAAGGGAGTCTGTGGAGAGAGAGGAAACCAGGCTGGGTCTCTATGTGTGCTGTAAGATAGTGGAAACCAATTTTCACCTCCTCCCTCCTCATCCCCAACACACTACTTGATTCAGCCCTCGCTAACTCTGCAATACCAGGACTAAATCATTTCATCTAAATAAGCTAGCCAAATGTTTTACACCTCTGCATATTACTGAGAGACGATAAGGTGCCGGTTCACCATTCTGTGCAAAGCATCTCTTCCTTTCCTTCCCCCATTTTTTTTTTCTGTCTGTTCCACGGGCATAACAAAGATGAGCAGGACTGCAAACTTCTGTGCATACGAGGTCTGCAGAGATAGAAAAGTGCAAAAATACAGAGGTGAGAGTATTTTAAAACCTTGCCATTCCTTATACCCTCGACGATAAAACAACAGACAAGCCATTTTTTATGTTTGTGTTAAATATTCCCATGCGCGCCACCTCTATGACAGCTTATTCTCAGGCAGATTTATCACAACCCTTATCTGCTCAACTCAACAGACAAAGGCAAGGCGCATGGCTTACACTGCGGCGAGCTGATGCCTGAGGCACAAGACAAAGCATACGATCAATACAAATCTTCAGTCTATACATCGGACGGGGCCGAGTTGACACACATCCTTCTAGCAGCCATACATCACAACTTCTTATTTAATTAGCTCCCTGAAGAGCTTTATATGTCTGCTAATTCAGTTGTTGTACTCTCTGCCAGAAAAGAAATAATAAGCCATCCACGCTAAGTGTTGTTGCTCTTTGTTGTTGCAATGAAGGGAATCTATTAATGATACCGTACAGATTTAAGGAAATATATAATTAGTCTTAACACCGTTTAATCAATGGCCTTCATCTGTTTCACCATGGGAAATAATGGGGGCTTAATTCTGTGATCTGCTGCAGTTCAATCACAAGATCAAACCTCTTCCAAACTTATTACCAACGTGGCTGCTGCTCTCACAAGAGATACCTTCTGGAGTCACTGTGTCAACGTTAAATGTTTTCCCAACAGAATCTGCACAGACGTGGCATTATTTTGAAGTCTAGGAACAAATCTGCAAAGTGTCAAAGGGTCAAAAGTTTAATTTACTACTTAAAGAGTATTTTTGGTAGAAAGCTGATTATGCTCATAAAGGCAGCATCACTTCTATTTTCATGTTGTTCATTACTGTGCTCTTAAATGGAAATCCTTCAAAATCCCCATAAAATGCTATTCATGCATTTTAAGTCTGAGGTGGTTTGCTGTAAGAATCCACGTGGAATAAAAAAAATTAAAAAAAAACAAGTTGTAAGACGACTAGAGCTAAATATCGTGTTTATGTGCTTAAAAGACTCAGGAGTGGCGGTTAAATTTCAATCCAGGGTCAAAATGTCATCCAGAAGAGAAGCAGCATAAAGATCAATTCACCACTCTTTCCCTCGGTGCAAATTTTTATCTTTTTAAATACAGGGTAGATTCACCGAGCAAATATCCCTTTCCAGATTTATCCTGCTTCACACTCACATGGGTTTACACATCTACACTTGAAAGTTGCAGTTTTTATCTACTAAGTAACCCCGCCGGAACAAAAGCGCCTTGCTTACAGGCATATAAGCTGCTGTTTTTTTGTTTTATTTTATCATTTCTAATATATCTTGCCAGGCCAAAGCTGACCCTACAACCTTCCGGTCCAAAGGTCACCTCAGGAACCCTTGGGCCACTTTTATTTTTATTTTGCATGCACAGCTGTTTGGATGTTGTTTGCTGCCTTTGGAAACAAAGGTAAATAGAAAAATCACATTTGGCTCAGGCCCTAAGTAATGTGGCCACTGTGAGGCGAGACCTTCTTCCAAGAAAGAGACGCATTATGCTAGATGGGGTTTCCCCTGCCTGCAACTTCAGTACATAACACACTGCTGTCCTGATGGATTCTGTGTTGGTAACAGTAAAAATTAATAGTTTTATCTTTGTCTAGAGTTAAAATACATTCAGGAATTAAAATGCAGCAAACATTGGTAATGTTTCCCTACATGGGAAATTACAAAAAGCTATAAACTGGTTATATATCGATAACCCACTGCGGGGAAATGTTTGTGTAACTAGACTAAAGGGGAATATGACAGCATGTGCATCAGCATGTGCAGAAATAATAATGATAATAATGGCAGAAAAATAATTTCAAGTGTCTGACTGATGCTGATTTTAATTCAGTGGAATGACATCGGGCGCATGAATAATTTGGTGACGCTCCAAGCCAAAGAATTTTCAAAAGGCATCAGTCAACTCATGGAAAAGCATGAGTGTAACATATGTGAGAAGATTCAGCCAAGTCATGTTTGCTAAAAAAACTCAAAGCAGCTATTCTGCCCTTTTAATGTAAATTTAACTTTGCCAAAATATATCAACTGTTGTTTTGTTTATTACTTACTTAAAGT
>VUQR01017489.1:56330-75461 GCA_015108515.1 Hemichromis elongatus
TCCATCTTTTTTTTATATAATATATATAGAGATAGATAGATTTATAGACAAGCAAGCAGTCAAGAAACATTTTCTTCCACCCTCTACTCTTATTTTTAAGGAAAATTCAAGAGAAATTCAGATGAGGTGTTGATACCTTAAGTGTTTTAAGCTGCAGTTTGTCTTTTCACATCATGCAGTGTTGGAAAAAAAAAAAAGACAAGAAAAAAAAAACACGAAGCTAGTATGTCAACTTGATTGATTGCCTTAGAAAAATGGGAAATGCGTTTTGTGGATTAGTGAAAACATGGAGATGAATTAAGTAATGACAGTCCTACAAAAGCCGCTATGACTTTTGTGCATTAATTTCACAAAGCAAAGCCCCTGAAGACTGATCATCAATCAATGTGCTTCGAGAATTTGCAGAAATGGATGATAAATTTAAGATGAATGGGTTGCCAGCCAAAAGTGATGGACAAACAACAAACCAGATATGAAAAAAAAAAAATCAAATTAAATCACATATGAACACACTTACATGAGACCTTTTGATAAGAGACAGTATTTGTCATTATCAAAACTGTGTCGCATATTTTGGACAGAATGAAACAGCGCGATGATGAGAAGGTTTCTGTAGATGAGGGAAAAATTCATGAAATGTTCACAAAAAACAAACAAACAAAGGAACAACAACAACAACAACAAAAATTTCATTCCTGGTAATTTGCCATCATCTGTGTTTGGCAATTATGTCCCTGCAGTTACAAAGAAAGAAAGCAAAGAAAAAAAAAGTCTATAAATTAATAAATATATATTAAAAATCAGTAGCACTTCATTTTTCTGAAACAGGGGAAAATAAAAACATATAAATGAACTCCATAGTTCAGCCAGTGTACCAAGAGGGAGCTTTGATTTATTTTGTTGTTTTGTGCAGACAAAACTGGATCCCCCCTTGGGGCAATAATCTACTCTGATAGTACTCACACCCACTACCATAGTATAGCTTGCAATCCATTTCATTTCCTCTTACCCACCTAGAATATAGAGGACATGACAAGTTTTTTAAAGACGCAGATACAATGTTCTCTGTGGTGAAGAGCTTTGCAAATCCTCCGCTGATAATTTAAAGCTTTGATAGAAACTTCACTTGCACACTTCCTGGCTTACTTTCTCCAGACCGCTACATTTGTTTTGAAGATCTGCTACATTTACACATACTCAATAAGAAGATGCGGCACTAAAGATCGTCTTCTTGGATTTACCTGCTGTTTTCTTAATTATTCAGCAGATGTTGGCAACAGACCTAACTTCACAGAGCTTGCTCACAAATTTGGTTAATTAATATCTTTACTAAGTGACCCAATTTAACCTTTTGTACAAGTTGGCGTCCTCTTTTCATTCCTCCTCTTATTACAAAAAATGCTAAAGCTGTTGGAACGGCATTAGTTAAAGGTATGAAGGACACGCTCAGTGTAAGAGATCACAAACACGCTACCCTGATTAAGTGACAGGATAGCTTGGGAGAAACGATGTATGATCACAGTCGGCAGCAATCACTGGCCTCTCTCCATCTTCCTCTTTCATACCGCCAAACTCTGTGTCAGCACAACCCATAAGATATTGCAACAGACTTTTCCCCTCAGGTGCAACATTGTCATAGTTCATTAATCTTCTCAAACTTCTCCTGCTGCCATCAGCCCCCGTACATACTACTAATCCCCTTATTAATGTGGCAAATGAACCTGCACAAGAAGGACGACTCCCCCAAGGCTCCATAATTACAATGGTCTGTACAAACTCCTGTTTGCATAGAATGTCCATTCATTACATTCATTACATTACTGACAACTCCAGGAATCTTCTCGCTGAGGATTCCCCTCCTTTTTTTTTTTACCACAAGTCTTCTAATATCCTGCACTTTAAACTGAATACTCCAGTTACAGTGATATTTAAAACCCTGCTCGTTGTTTATGAGATAATGTACCATACGCCTATTTTTACTGTAGTGCTCAACACAGAGAAGGAAATGATCCATGAGTCAGATGTAGACAGAAATATTGAATACAATTTTAAATAGCTCCAGTATTATTTGGAATAAGTCAGCCCATATTCACGTGTTGCCATTTGTTCTATATGTGCGGAAACTAAAGTGAGACTGCTCTGATAGAAAGCTGTTACATGTCCTCGGGCCTGAGGCAGATTTGAGGTGAAGAAAAGCACATCACAGCAATAGGAGATGGGTTAATTGTCGGTGCACGCTTCCTTTTTGTGTTTGCACGTGCATGAAAACAAAAAACAAGCTAGAAAAACTACAGCAATTAAGACTTCTTACACATTAGGTGTTCAGACCACAAGGTTGCACAACTGAAAACGCAATACAGGGCCCATTACTGTGTATTCTCACATATGCAATAAGTTGCTTTCGCAAAGTGGCAGAAAAGAGAACACATCTTGTGTGAACTTATATGTGGTAGCAAACATAACAATTAACATCCTTATATTCATGCTTTACTACAAGATTTGTTCAAGTTTAATTCCGAAGACTAGATATACGGAGAATGTAGATTGCAATCAGTCAGCCATGATGTTTCATTCGCTGTCTCTGAGACTACTTTCAAACCCTGCTCCCCTCAGTAAAACCATGTTAACGTATTCTTAACACGAGCCTTGGGATCTGACGCACAGTACATAGTTAATGCATAGCCACTGGGCTCATGTTGTGGTAGTGAGCCACATCTATGTCTACGACTACTGACAGGATGAGAATAAGAATGATGATGATTATTATACTCCGTTTCTTAGATGCTTGTGTTGCCTAGTGAAACTAGGACAGTGTTTTCATGCTTTTTTTTCCTCTGTGTTGTTTACACTAATGTAGGTCCCTAGAGGGTAAAAAAATAAGTGAGAAAAAAATGAAAGGAAAGGCAAAGATTCCCCTATTGCTATAAGCTATAAGAATCTGTATAAAACTGATTACACTAGGCATTAGTGTGTAATAATGCTACTGTAGAGCCGCTATATCGTTAACTTATATGCTCTATATCACCTAAGAAGAAGACAGCTTTGCTGTTAGTGTCTTATTCTTTGCTTAATCATTTATCAATTTCCTTTCAGTTTCCTTATTTTTTGATTGGTGCTGATGTTGCATAGAAGTGACTCTTGAAAACTGGAAGAAAATGGCTTTTCAATTCCAAGAGAGAAGGTCAATCTTAAAAGCGATCCACCCACAGCTTCGCTTGTGTCTTCCTCTTGAACTTCCTATTTTACTTAACCGCTTGCTTCATGTTAACTTCAGGCACCAGTTGTTTATTGGAGTTGGTTTGTTAGTCATAGGGCAGCAAACTAAGTGCTAAATTTCATCTTCCTACCGTATACCTTTTTGGATCCTTTAACTATGGCAGCAGTTCAACACCTTTTAGCTTTAATTTCAATATATTACATCAAATCACATTTTCAAACCAAAAACTAAGCAGTAATAACTTTAAATGAAATTGCCTCATTTTTGTTATCTGTGTATATATAAGAAATCTTTTAATAACGTAGCTCTTATCTTCTTCTAAAGCGCTTCTACTCTGCAGAGAATGATATGATAATCCGTTGATATTACCTTTTGGATATACTGTCTGTTTAAAGATTCAGTCAAAGGTAATTGGTATTTTCTTGATCTTCTTTTGTTTTGTTTTTTTTTAACTACAGCACAAATCCAAAAGGCATAGAATTTAGTGGATGGGCATCTCCGCATGAATGATCATGAAATGGAGATGACATGTGCATGTCAATACAAATGGCTGCACTGTGCAAAACAATCAAAACAATGGATGGAACAGTGGCATTGATAACATACCCTGGTTTATCCACAAAGACATGTCAGTGCAGTCGGGGCAGTCTAATCATTTAACCACAATCAATAACTGCCAATCTGAGCTGGAGTCTTTGTCTGCGAGATGTTTTTTGGAGTAATTATGACTAAGAACCAACTGCATGCTGTAAGGGCCTTCTTTACAAATTTGAAAGATTGATATCAGCCAATAATGGAAAGACAGATAATCACTATTTAATGGAGATAAAGTGCGTCGTTCTAAGGAGTTGCAATATAACCGTGCATATTGGTAAGAAAAGGAACTCATACTTATTCTGTGCACATCTGTATGATACTGTTGCATCTTTAGAGTTGTTAAAGATATGATTCTCTTATTCTCTTTCATAAAAATAAAAGATGATGGAATTATCTGAACTAATTTATATCATTAAGTAATAGCAGAACAGTACTAGAAATAGACTGGGGCACGACTTACACAAGTTCAGAGAAAATCACGAAACTGCACAGAACATTTCAGACATAAGTCTGTGAACAAAAGCGTCTGTAACAGTGCATCATTTATAATATCGGTGGCACAATATAGAACACGCTGGCTCTGTTTGTGTGCTTCTTTGAATCATTTGTCAGAATTATTGATCCCAATAAATCTTGTGTGGAATTGTGGGATGACTGAGCAAATCAATGAAGTTGTGCTTACAGTATAGTGTCATATCTCATGTGTCCTCCTCTAGGGTTGAATAGTGGCCCCCACCTCACCCCACCCGCTGCCACCGCCAGCATCACCCATTTCATCGCCTCGTCTCATCTCTCTCTCTCACACATCACCAACCCCACACGCACACACGCAAACACACACACTAACAGCGCCTGGCAAATGACGGCACACTGAATGCCTCTTTTGACTGCTACCTCTCACACAGAAACACATTAAATGCAACCCCAGATGCAGTGACCCGGAGGTATGCATCGACAGGAGTCGCACAGTGTCACCCCTGTAATTCCACTAGCTCGTCCGGATAGATCTTATCACTCACATCTCTAACTGCCATTATCAATCTTTCCTGTGCAGCCTCTGCATCATTAGGCGAGAGTATTTCACTAAGAACACTAACATAGGTTTCACTCCTTTCTTCTCCTCCCTTGCATTTATAAGTCCACTGCAGGCTGGCGTAGTGCCAAGCTCTGCCATGCAGCGCAACACTGCCACCTAAAGGTTCAGTACCACCGTCAAGCCCGACCCATCGACAACAGCCTCTCTCTGCCTTCCCTTCTCCTTCTGCACTCTCTCTTCCCTCTTTTCTGCTGTTCCCAATATTTATCCACGTGTGTTCCATTAGATTAAAACTGTGTGTTGTGTAGTGGTGCTTTATTAGCAGAAAAATTAATAAGGCTTTGATAAAAAGCAGCATGGATTACGTTGAAATTTAAGGCTCATTATTGGCTAATCCTTTTTGAATTGGATGTGTATCAAGTTCCAGACAAGCTTCACTCAGTTCGCTAGTGTGCTTTGAGAGGAGGCATTTAATTCAAGCTCAGATGATGTGGCAAAGCCTACAGTGACATTCACAATACCACTGCAGCAGTCTAATTATTGAATGTTGTTATTGCTGCAGGTGTTGAAAAGGTTACAAAGTCTTTCATGATATTACAATGCACACCAAAAAAAATAAAGAAACAAACAAAAAAAAAAAACATGAATACACTCAAGAGTTTTATGAAGAGAAAGAGAGAGAGAGAGAGAGAGCGAGAGAGAGGTGAAAAGTCAACTATTTTTTGCTGAATGTGTGCAGCATTTGTCTACGATGAAAAGCAGCAATCTGAGTAGATAGGCAAGAAAAAAATGTTTCTTTTACAAAGATCATTGGGTTACAGTTAATGTTATGTTGGTACATTTTTGCCAGTGACCTAACCTGGGTGCTGAAGAGACAAAATAAGGCAAAGCAGTCACTCGTCCACTTGCATTTTGGTAAATATGAATTAAATATATATTAAATACAAAACATGGGTTTGCAAGTGTTACCCCCAAATTATGCATTGTGTGATTGTTGAGTCCATTATCAACTCCATTAATCAGCAGTTGTTCAAGTTACTTTTTCTCTCTTTTCTTTTTATGTTTAGGTTGAGAAACTTGCTGAAGCAGTGTGTCTCCTGAACTGTTTTCTGTTGCTTCACAGTACCTTAGCGTCAGTCCCTAATCTAGACTGGCACTTTAGCACTGTGGAACAGGGCAGTTATAGGCAGTACTTATAGACCAGTAAAAGTGCTCTTTTACCTGCTGTCTGGTGTGCATGGGCCCCTTCGTCTTGAACCCTCCTTGGGAGCTGCACTCTGAGGCACTGAAGTGGTCGGAGCTCGTGGAGGATCTCTTGGAAAGGGTGTCACAGCCCCCCACAAATGTGTTATCCAATGGGAGCTCTTGTATCACGTGATGCTTCTTCACTGAGACCGGTGTGTCAGCCTTGAGATGAAAGGCAGACTGCGGCGAGGCGGACTTGTAGTGCCGGGCCAGGTCTGGGCTGCTAGGTTTGAAGGTTGTGGTCGGCGTGGCATTCCAATCAAAGCGTCCAATCCCTTGCTCTTCCAGCTCGGTGGGCAGACTGATGGTTCCGTTGATTGGCTCGTGGGCAGGATCGTCGGGTTTGTTCCCCTCTATGGTGACAAAGTTGAGCAAGGAGTTTTTGGGAGACTTCCTTTTCTTGCGCTTTTTCTTCTTGTTCTGTTTGTTTTCTGTGTTGGGTGACATCCACTCTGCCCCCTGTTTTTTTCTCTGTGCGGCTTTGAATCTAGAAGCATGGCGGCAGCGCAGCAGCACAGTCACGAAGATGACAATAATCACCACCAAGGCGCCGGTAACAAAAGCTATCATTATAGTTAAATAGTCACCACTCTGATAGGTTTCACTGCTTTCACCAATGTTTCGGTCAATTGGGGTCTCCATGGTGCGTCGAATGAGATCATTGATGAGAGTTGAGTTGCCCACAGTGTCATTAACATACAAAAACACCAGCACAAGAGTATGGAGAGATTTGGGATAGCCCAGGTCACTGATATTGACCACTAATCTGTGCAAGCCTATGTCGGTTAGTGCTGGCTTTTCCTCCAAAGTAATATTCCCTGTGACTGGGTCAATTCGAAACAGACCTTTGTTATTCCCGCTCACAATTGTGTATTTGAGTTCTGCATTCATCCCTGTATCACCATCTACAGCAAACACCTCTGCTACCACAGATCCTGGGATAGAGGAGAGAGGGACGAGCTTGAAAGACGAGTTGGAGGGTGGGTAGATAACAATGGGTGTGTTGTCGTTCACATCAATGACATTGATGGTCACCTTGGCAGCTGAGGAGCAAGGAGGCCTGCCACTGTCCACAGCCCTTACATCAAAAGTGTAGGAACTCTGCTGCTCTCTGTCGAAAGATACATTAGACTTTATCACCCCAGAGTAAGGATCTAGTATGAAGTTCTCATTGTCATTCAGAATAGAAAGAGAAACAGCAGCATTTTCTCCAGCATCTGAATCTGTCACAGTTATCACCCCCACAGTACTGTACTTAGGAAGATTCTCAGACACAAAGAACTGGAAGTGGTTATGTGTGAACTTGGGGTTGTTATCATTTTCATCCAGCACGGTTACAATAACGGCCGCCTGCGTTTGTAGAGGGGGTGTCCCGTTATCTCTTGCTGTTACAGTGAAGAGGAACCTATCCTGATCCTCCCGGTCAAAAACCCTAGATGCAGTCAGAACACCTGTTTTACGGTCAAGATCGAAAAATGATGCATTTGGTCCCAGCTGGTAAACAATTTCTGAATTTTTCCCACTGTCCTCGTCTGTGGCGCTAAGAGTTGTGAGAAACAAGTCACGTTTGTTGTTTTCCATAACAGCCAGCTCAATAACTGGCTGAGTAAAAATAGGCGGGTTGTCATTCTCATCCTCCAGCCTCACTCTCACCAAGGCAGTCTGATTCAAGCTCGGCTTTCCAGAGTCAGACGCTACAATTTTAAAGTTGTATTCCTTTGTCCCTTCGTAGTCAAGCAGTGCGGACGTCTCTAACAGATACTGGTTGTCATACACAGCTTTTAGATGGAAGGGGACATCCTTCTCTATGAAACAAATGACCTTGCCGTTAATGTCAGTGTCTTTGTCTGACACTGTGATGAGTGCTATCTTTGTATTGATGGGATCCTTCTCTGAGAGAAAAACAGTGCCATTAATGGGACTGATTATGTATCTCAGGTCTATATTAGGTGGATTGTCATTAACATCAGTCACATTTATGGTAACAGTAGCTCTGGCTGGACTTGAGCTGCCATCACTAGCTAAAACAGAGAGCTTATGGATAGCAGTTTCTTCCCTGTCCAGAGGTCTCTGCACTGTAATTAGGCCAGATGTTGCATTCAGTGCAAACAGTCTTTTTGTAGCAGGAGACACCTGAGTCCCAAATACATAATGTATCTCTGCATTTGCCCCTATGTCTGCATCTGTAGCTTGGAGCTGCACTACAGATGTGCCAATAGCGGAGTTCTCCGGTATATGAACCTCTATCTGGCTCTCTTTAAACACCGGTTTGTTGTCATTGATATCTGTCACAGTAACCTGGAGAATGGCAGTGCTGGATTTCTGTGGATTGCCACCATCCTCTACTTTAATCTTCATCACATACGTGTCCTTCTGCTCTCTGTCCAGATTCTGCTGCACAATGAGCTGGGGCCACTTCTCCCCCTCAGGCGTTTCTACTATGTCTAAGCCGAAGGCACTTTGCCCATTGATCAGCTCGTATTTGTGGACACTGTTGGGGCCAGTGTCTGGGTCAGTGGCAGAAGGAATAGCAAAGCGGCTGTTAATGAGCGTGTTCTCTGGAATAGAGATGTTGATCACAGGGGACGGGAACATGGGGGCATTATCATTTGTGTCTTTAACGACTATTTTGATCTTAATCAGCCTGAAATAATCATTAGGCAGGATGACCACTTCAATTTCAAAGGAGCAATCGGTGTCCTCAAACATGGGACCGGGGCATAACTTCTCTCTGTCAATTCGGTTTGATGTCGTGAATATTTCTCCAGTGCTGCTCAGAACACGGACCAGTGGGTTATCTCCTGCTTTGGAGACGAGCCGGTACACAAGATTAGCACTCGTTCCGGTGGCAGCATTTGTATGGGAAATGTTTAGGTCCCTTGGTATGGTTCCAATGAGGACATTTTCTTGCAACTCCTCCCTGATGGTGTAGGTTAGCTCTTGGGCTATTGAAGGATCTAGCCATATGCAGGCAAGCAGTGCACCCAACAGGTAATAGTCTTTTAGATCCATAACAGTGTTAATATGTTTCCAGCCTTCAAAACTCAAAGGTTTCTTTCTATGCAGTGTTGTTACAGACAGTGACTCCCGGCAGGAATCTTCCACGAATAAACCTATGAATACAGGACAGAGATTCCCTTCAGTGAAGTAACTTTATTATGCACAGTAAACAAATTTAATTAACAATCATCCAATCCCTCTCCTCACAGTCAGCTGATTCATGCACTATATATTTTTTCGCTTCTCTTAAATCTGAACATAGCCACAAATCATGAGCTCATTCAAACAGTAAAAAAATTGAAGATCCAAAAATAAACTGCATTAACCTTTTAAGCAGCTATTAATGCCTGATACTCTCTTTCTACATCCTCTACGTTTTACGGTCCCTATGAATTTTCGGTGCCTCAAACACCCCCACGGCAACAAAACTTCACAACACATTACACAGTCTTATTAATTTTTCCACTTAAACTGTCAAAATTAAAGAGCTTAGGCTGTGAGTGGGCTGCTTAACGAGTGAATAGGCATAAATGAAGCCTACAAAGTAAGCTCAGTGAGATTTTGAATTCTTAGTGGGCAAAAGAGACCTATGCTTGTATTACATACCCAAATCGGTTGCAGCACAGAAGAAAAACTGGAGTGTGTCAGCTCATAGTCTTCTCATCCACAGTAGTACAGTAGTTCATTCAGGTAAAGATATCCTCCTCTGACGATCTGCTCCTGGCTCCAGGAAAAATAATAATAATAATAATCACCCAGCAGCACTGGGTTAATCAGACACAAGTACGGGTTTTAGATAAAAGCAGCCGGTCGCAGAAACTGGGATAAATTAGAAGCTGCATATGTCGCAGTTCCTTTTTCCCCCATTTAACTTCAGGAATTGACTGGATCTAATTGTGCGACCTGCGGTGATTGCGGTGATCAACGTCGCTCTCCAGCAGACACAGCAAGGTGGTCAGTGGTTTGCGGTGTCTTCAATTAAACGGGTCCCAAAATCAATGCTCATCTCCCGTGTGTGTCCATAGAGAACCGGCGTCTTTTCTTTCTTTCCCTTTCTCCCCGGCTACCTGTGAAGGTTAAGGCGCAGACGAGGTGAACCCAAAAAGAGACACGCGTGTCCCATCATGTTTCAAGTTCACGGAGCTCCATCAATAATCAGACTCAAGGTTAAAAAGGAAGAAAAAAAGATCACGAAGACATTTGTGGAAAAAAGACAACAACAAAAAAACCAACAAAAAAAGGTGTAAAAGCTCAGAGTCGATCCGACTTAGAAACACCAGCCTTAATGTAACGGCTGCTCAGTGTGACACGGATGCGCAGCGTGTGTGTGGCGTTTATCCTTGCACTCTCACTCCCAGAGCAGAATATCTTGCACTAACTCTGTGTAAACCCATAGGAGGGGTTGGCGATGCACACCACTCCGACTAACCACCCCGCACCCCCACCCGGCCGACCCTCGTCATTGGACACCGCCCCTCGCTTTCAATGGCGTTGGCAACCCGAGCGAGGACGGGATTGGCCCGAAGTCACGTCACTTAACGCGAACCGGAGGGCTGTCCGCGGTGAGGTTCTCCGCGAAGATGCTGCAGGCTGAAGAGACGCTTAACCAAAAACCCCGTGGCTGGGCTGGAGGAGGATGATGACGATGATGATGATGATGAAGCTGGCAATGCTGCTGATGATAGTGTAAAAAAAAGAGAGAGAAAAGAAAAAAGAGAGAGTGGATGTCCTCTAGCTTTTAAAGTGTGTGTGTGTGTGTGTGTCTGTGTGTGTGTGATTATATAAAAGCAGATAACACTCATTGGCTCTAAAGGGACGCATCAAAAGCATACGCCAACCTGTTAGGCTGTTGTCAGGTAGGCTACAATAGTCTAATTGGGGTGGACATAAAAGCCACTAGACTGGAGCACATTAGAAAGATGCGCTATGGCGGTTTCCCGTGCATATTGACTTGCCAAGAATAAACACTGGCATATACAATACAAGCCTTGTGTGAGAGTCAGTTATAATTGCACTCTAAACAGAGAATCCGTTGTCTAAGCATGTTTGCGCCGGGTGCATATTCACGCTCCGTCCACCGCACTTAGCACCCTGCAGCCAGTCGTCAGCATTTGTTTATAAGAAATAACCTTGACAGTTATCCTAGTCATCAAGGCTACAAAGCCGCGTGTGGCCGGAGTTCATTGTTTAACGGGTGAATTGCACTTCTTATTTTAAGTTTACTGCCTCTTGCTGTGGTGCTCCGAGGAGGCTGTGGCTTGACTTTGGAATAAACGCAGATGACCTTACGTGACAAGTTTCAAAGCAACAAGAGACTGAACTGTTCCGAGTAGCGCCGAATGTTCTAAGGTAAGTAGAAAATAGCAATTTCATAAAATGCAAATCAGACTGAGCCATACAGATCCAGACATCATTTATTACCTGCTTCCATCCAATCATTACTTAATTTCAATGCAGGAGATAACCCTCAATTTAAGCCTGGGCTCAGTGCTGTTGCTGTTGCTGAGAAATGGCAAGCTGTTGAGCTCAGTGCCTGTCGTGGTGAACACTGCCATCTTGAGGTGGACTTTCACAAATGCCTCAGCCATGATTTGAGCTTCAAGTCTTAAAACATGATAAGCCACACAACTCTGGGTCAACTTAGTTTGACAACTGAGACAACACAGTGCATCATCGGCAGCTAAGAGGAAGAAAGAGCAATGTGTGAATGGGGAATCGAGCAAAATGAGAATATGCCCCAGTTTTGGCCAATGGTGATGAAAGTGATGCAAAGGACATTGGACCGGCACAGTTGAGGTGAGAAATAGGCTGCGAATGTCTCTTGAGAGGCTGGCTTATTGCCTGGTCAGCAGTCCATTAGCACAACCAACCTGGTGGCCTGACCTTTCTGCCTCTGGATGCAGCTGTCAGTGTCCTTAGCTGGAAGAGAGCAGCTAAAGGAGTGATCTGTCACTTCAGCTTAAAGCTTGACACCCTGATGTAGAAAGAAAAGTGACAACGTAACTGTCTATAGTGGTGAAACACTTTCTTGCTCTGCTGGCCAACTGCAGTCATTAGGAACTCATCACCTGCCTTTAGTTGCTCTCTGGGAACCTGTATGGTATGTGTGTCCTGGATTTTTTTTTTTTTTTTTAACTGGAAAATGAGAAATATGCTTCGATTTGGTAGAAATTTCCACCTTTGTCAGGTCTCTAAGGTTTCTGTGTGTGTGACGTGGATGAATGAGCAGTAATTAAGAGTACTGGACAAAAAGTAAACCAGATAGCCAAAAATACCCATATTGTGAAGCAACTGTTAAAACACTGGTATTGATTACCAACCCGATCAGAACTCCACACAAGAAATGTGGGCATTTTGTGCCATGGCTCAGGAAAAGCTTCTTTCTCCTCACAGATGTGTTAAATGTCACACGATGGTGATATAAACACTAGACAGGGAAAAAGTTAGTAGCTGCATGGCTGTTAATTCCAATTCTACCTTAGATCTGGGGTCTGTTATCGTCTTATTAAGTCTGTTTTAAGTCAGCTGCAGCTTATGCTTCTGCCAGTCAAGTCACTGACAAGTGATGAATAATGTAGTATGTTAATATGTAATGTAGGTCTTACCTCCTACAAACTCACATCGAAGACAGAGCCTAAGGGAAGCGTCCAAACCTTAGGCCCTGTGATTCCCCATATACCAGGTGAAGTCAATCAGATTATTCACCTTATTGACTTGTTCTTACTCTTGAATTGGCTTAATGAATAATACAAGGAACAAATATGTGTATTTTTTGTAAGTATATCTATCTATCTATTTAAAGTTAAAGGAGGTCTGAGCATAGCTGGAGGTCGATGGTAATAAACACAACTTCTGTGTTGATAGAAGTAAGGAGCAACAAACATGGCTGAAGGCTGTAATCAGCAGGGTTAAGCAGCAGTTTTTCTGTAATTACATATTAATTATTTAATATGAAACTTCTTCCTTTTATTTAAAGAAATGCTAAGGAGAAACAATTTGGGAAATTTAAACTTTAAAAGCACTATTGGGGTAAACATAATTTGGGTAATTTTCTGTTATGGCCCTCACTAGTACAAGTGAGAAAACCTATGCTGGTGAGAAGCAGTATTAATAAGAGGCCATTCAGAGTGTGAGAGCTCTTTGACTGTCGGTGATGTCTTTCCCGCAGTCTGTGAACAGCGTACACATTGTAAGCCTCTATATTATTTGGAAATACAAGCTTTCCCCATACTCTAATGAATTCTGAAATTTTGCACTACTTTCCATCGCAGTTCATGTAATCAGCTGACTCAGGCAAAACATTAGTGAGGCTATTATCACACAGGCTGAATCCTTCTGTTTGAGGCGCTCTACCACCTGCCAGCTAAACAAATGTGCGCAGAAACTGACTTGTGCTATAATCAAGTCTTTAGAGGGTTTTTACTCAGTGCCGGAGCTGCTTTGTGTTACTTTAGTCAAAATTTTGGGCTGCATTTACAAAGATGAGGTCATCTACCTATGTTTTGTATAAATAGAAACCAGTAATTTTCTATTTTATCTCAGCTCACTCTTTCTTTTGTTCCGCTGAGAACACTGGTTTCATTTGTACTTTGTCAAAGAGCCACTGCAACTGCTGATGAAAATTTAGGCCTTTTTCCTTAAATGCCTTTTGCTAGTGCGACTTCTCTCCAGAGTGGTAATGACCCGGTGGATAATTGGCATCACACATGCTGTGGACCCTGAATACTAATCAGACCTTCTAATCAGGCATCTCCAACTTAAAAATCCAAATACATGCGAGTGAACTGAATAGGAAATGCTTATGATTTTCTTTGGAACAGATTTCACTGTATTCAAATCTTTGAATTCCCCCGAGGAACTTGCCTTATATCACTTAACAAGGATGTAACAAGGTGCTTTGATTTGTGTTGAGACGGAACTTTACAGCTGTGAGTTTATGAGTTAAAATATAAATGCTTGCTCAAGGTAATTTTTTTGATTCACCATATGGCAACCCCAAAGATATCCCGTAGTTGCTACTGAGCCCTTCTAATTACTGCCAAAGCATTTTTATGCACGCAGCACATCCGTTACAGCCTTATGGTTGGCATTTTGGGAGGTATAATGCCATTCAGGATAATCCCTTGAATATTGATTGACACATTGTTTGATCAAAAAAGATATCCTGGGTGGATTAGAGTTTCAAGATGTCAGAAGTTGCAAGATACATCTTATAAGAAATGCCTCTTCTGTCTTCAAACCTTCCCGTGGACTGTAATTTGCTCTCTCTCCCTTTGCTTTCTGCCGCTCCCCATTTTTTTCTTCTCCCTGACACATTTGAATCACATATCACTTTCCAGACTGTGCACCGAAAAAGGTCAAACATTCCCTCCCATTCTCTTTTCTTACTGATGTGAAAGCCAGAAGGCTGCCTGTACTAGCTGAAATAGATCCTGGTCAAACCAGGGAAAGAGAGTCGAGCAAGCTCCTTCTCTGCTCAGTGCACAGGCTGATTTGACCTTGTGCAGTATGAATGAAGCAATGCAAAGTTATAAGATACTCGACTGCGCTCAAATACCAGTACTTTTTTTTTTCCAGATCACATCAAATTGATTTGCGTATTTTTGACATCTTGCACTCAAAGGTCATCTTTATTTGTAGAAGTTTTAACTATATGTGTCAGGCGATCCTGAGTTACATTCTCAGATTTCTTTTTGTTTGTCCGGAGTAACTCGTTTACATATGTAAATGCAGGACTACACGAGCTTGCTTGAAAGTGTCAGTTTATTTCTATGCGTTTAGTGTTTTTATAGCCCACGTGCAATTAAATACCATTTCCTCAGAGGTTTGATGTCACTTTTCTTTTATCAGGCTGCAGAATTTCTAGACTCCAGCCAACTGTGACATATTTAATGATTCCATACAGTACTCGATGCGCAGCTACATACTTGAAGAAACCGCAGCTTTAAAAAATGTCTGGATCAACATGAGTGTAACCTACACTGAACTAATTTATATCTTGTAGTAATTATGACTCTGACAGGGAAGACAGCTCGTGAAGAAGAGAGAGGATGGCAAGAAAATGCCCACATGTTGTACATACTGAGACTCTAGTGTGTCATTCTAAAGGTCAGACTTCTACATGGCAGTTTTTTATCATGCGGTAGCCAAGCGGCTTCACATTTACAAAAAGGGATGTGGCTCATTTGTCATTTGCACGGTTATTCCAGTAATGTACTGATTCCGTTCTGCATGAAAATGTAAGATTCAGATGCGAGGTAGTTAGGTGTGGTAGTGTTACGGGTTCTCCAGTGTTTTATAGTATTTTCTTTAGTGTGACTGGGCTATACTGCGAAGAAGGTTTAAGAATACTTTGCAGGTATTATTCACATTGTGTTCCTGGACCAAATCCACTGATGTGCCAAAATTTGAAAATTTGAATTTCCATATTTGAAAATTCAGCATTTTATAGTTTTGTTTCTTCACTTTATATTGCACTGTAAGAAAGAATAATAATTGCAAAAAGTTAAAGGGAAGACAGCCCTCATACAGACACACACTCTGCTAAATTTGAATCTATAGCATTATATCTACTGAATACCTGTCATCATTAAAGAATTTGTGTTAATAAAGCCATTATGAGTAAAAATACAGCCTCCTGTGAAAAATGCTAATATCACCCTGTAGGTGTCCAGTAATTGTTGCACCTAGATTTTTGTGTAAAAAAAAAAAAAAAAAAACACCCACTTACCAGTTTTAATCATTGGTCTACAAGAAAGAATGAGTCATTACCTCCGAATGAGGTGCCATAGATGTGTTCTGTAAATGCAAAAGAATAGCTCTAATGTCGAGAACGGACAGTGGAGAGAAAAGGCGGATAAAAAGGACAAACAGTGTCTCAGACTTGATGATGCTCCTCGTGCGTTTCTTACTGCATTTATGTAATGGGTTATTTATCAGTTTCAAACTAGTAAATACCTCATCAGTGCTAATCAAAACAGAGGCTTTTGTGTATTCTAAAAGTTGTCATGGAAGTTGGCAATAAATATGTGTCTGAGAAGATGACTAACACATTTACCTCACAGCAGCTGCAATTTAATTTAATGCTACTCTTTGCCATATGTCAAACTTCTTGACAAATTGCAACCATACGGTAACTATGCTCATTATTTCAAAATGAATAAATGTCTTATTCTGTTAGATTCTACACATAGCTTTGTATTTTACACAGTATTGCATAATATTATTTTAGTGTATCTGTATCTTAAGTGTATGTTGATTTAACAATGTACATACACAGAAATCACATTTTTGGTAAGAAAGTTGCGAATCTTTGTTCCTTGTTTGTTTTTTCTTAGCCTCTTCACATGCTAATGCATGCTTCTGTTGAACAAATGCCAGGGTAACTCTACACATCATTTTACTGGCAACACAAGCTCTTAGCATTCAAATCACTGGTCAAAATGATACGGTATAATCAGATGACAACATACAATTTATGTTGAGCTGATGACACAGAGAATAGAAAATGCCACTCTCCCTCATGTCCACATTTTCAAAAGCACAGATTCAGCTAAGGAAATAATGTCGTGTGTTGGTTGTTGTTATTCATTCTGTATGGTGTGATGTCTGACGCCGGGGACTGCCAATAAATCCTTTATGCATGATAAGTATAGCAAGCAACACCACATGACTGACAACTTTGAGGGTACCTGAAGGATAATTCTTGCCTCTTCATATGTTCATGTCGGGTCTCATTCAGCTATAAAGACTTGTCAATTGAAAGAAGCCACACTTGGTGGGGAACAAATACACAAATACTCATACACTGTGGCCGGCATCTCCTTTAAAACCTCGCAAGGCGGAGCAAAATTTTATGAGCAGCTCCTGATTTATATTAAATCTTGAAGTCTTCAAAGTCCATCTTTGTGCCAATCAACATTTCATCTAGCGATTTACCTCTTTCACTCGATATTATACTGATCCACTGTCCTTCAACAGCTTAGGTAGAAAGCCAAATGCTTGGATGTTAGAGGCAACATGAATGCTATTTTCAGGCATAGTGACCCTGTGAGATATAAACACTGCTCTTCTCTGGTTCCACAAAAGCATGCAGAATATTCCAACCATCCATCCATGCATCGATCTATTTTCTGCCGTTTATCCAGGTCGTGATGGCAACAACCTAAACAAGGTACCTTTCACTGAAAACCATTTTCCATTTTATCCTTAATAGATACTTAAACTTAACCTTTACCTCTAGCCGTTAATGGGCTGCAGCTGGTGGAGATCTGGAAGAGGAATCACAGGTGCAGAGCGATGCATTTCACTTTCTTCGTCTTCAGATTTTCATTTCACAACCTGGGACAAGCAGTGAGACTGCTCAGTGGGGATTCGCATGGATGTGTGACTGTAATTGTTTCCTAATGAGTTTTCTTTTTCCACTAATTGAGGATCACGTTCTGTTGCAACCTATGGTTTATACACACAAACATCAGCAAAATGTTACCACAATTGTTGACTAATGAATTGTGCTCTTCCCTGGAAACATTCCTAATATAAACTTACATACTCGGTGAATTACATGAACCCCTCTAGTTTGTTTTGTCTGTCAGACTGCAGTCGGTTAGCAATCTTTTTTACAGCCTCTAATTCTTTAAGAGGTATACATATATTTCTGGGCCTGTAAGTATAAACAACAACACTGGCAAAAAAAAATGAAGATAACTAGTTCAAGTCTTAACAAAAACTGAATATTATTAGGCATCTCACAAGCTTTTTAACCCCACAGTCAACTCAGTGTTGACTGTGTAGCACAAGAGAAATCTGCTAAAATCTGCCTTCTGTCAGAGAAAAGAAATCAAGGAAACTTTTAATGGGAAAACTTGGAGGGGAAAAAGTAAGATCTTGGAAAATTTAATAATGACATGATTAACACAAGTTCTCAAAAGAAAGAGAGAGATGAAAAAAGTTCCCTCTGTGCAATGATGTGGACCTTGTGCTTTTTATCAACTTCACAGCTCGTGGCTTAATGCCCCCCCCACCCATTCCTGCAAATTTACCTACATGTGGAACCTAATTTCGAAGAATGTCTATTTACTGTAAATTCCCATTCAACAAACATTATCCTATGAGAAATGTGTCTCAGTTTGTTTGGAGGGGATACAAAATTACATTAAGCCTTAAAAGTTTCATTTTTCTGATATTTTTTGTGCTGTTTGAGTCATCCATGATTTTTTCTTGTTATTTAAAAATTTAGTCAGTCAGAAAAATAATCTAATCAATTAGTTCCCATTTCCGTTGACGTGGAATTTAGTTGAGCATAAATGAGTTATACTTTTGGTTTGATAATACTGTAGTAAATTTGTAACTTTTTTGGATGCCAAAAAAATTATAAAGTTTTCAATCAAAAGTCATTAACCATTGAGCAGTGACCCAAAATTTGTGGCCTGGACCAAAAAAAAAAAAAGCCCATGCATGCAAACTCATAGAGTGTGACCTCGCCAGATCCGCGGCCCCGAACCGTAGTAAGGAGACCTCCGGCTGTTATCTCCGATTCCGTGACTGGCACGTAGCCGGTAACTAGCTTACTATACAGGTCAACTCCGCTAGTAGAAAGATAGGAGGAGGCGTAGAAAAACTGCTTCACTGGAACTTTATTTTTCTTTAGGGCACAAACACAGCATACAGTGGCTGTAACAGTTTAGTGGCAACTGGTGTCGCCGACATACCTCTGGCTGCAGCGGGAGCTATTATATTCCCCTTTTCTTTAATGCTTATACTTCGTTTCCTCGTAGTTAATCGGGCTTTTACTCCGTTTCTTTCACCCCCATCGTTTCACACACCACCACAACAACAACGGAGCAGTCCCGCACAACCCAGAATACATTTCCCATGAGGCTTCACTCTTAAAGGCCCATGCCTGTAACACTACCCCCACTCTGGATGATGATTAAACCCTTAACATCACTCCAGCACATGAACCACATTAATAAGGAAAACATACAGCAAGGTAACAGTCACCCCCCCCCCCCCCCCCCACCCACACACAAAAAAA
>VUQR01017491.1:0-12256 GCA_015108515.1 Hemichromis elongatus
AATTTTTTGGCCCCCCCCCCCCCCTTTCTTTTTGCACAGTCGAGAAGCGTGTCAGGTTCATTTCACTGCGTGTTGTACCTGTATAACCTGCATGTGACAAATAAAGAATCTTGAATCTTGATCAGAGTAGTCGCCCTCTGCTGGTCATCAGGAAGAATGCAGGTTTAAGGCATTAGCTTCCTTTTTCCTGCCCAAAACTTACATCATCTTTTATACAGTTTATGTCCAGAACAGAGCTCTACTACCAAACACCAAACCTTCTGTTTGATATAGTCGCCCAGAGTGAATTAGATTACAATAAGATACTGTGATCTAAAAACAAAGGAGCTCTGTACAGGAAAGGTCATTCAGTAAAAGCCTGTTTTTTTTCCCCCACCCTTTAGTAGCCTCGGTGATCTCCGCGTCAGCTTTTATGCTACTGTGTGGTGGAGCAGCTGATGCAAACAGACTCAGTGAGCTCATCATCCCATCCCCTGTACACCACACTGGTGTCATACTAAAGTATGTATGTCAGAAAGGTGCATTTATCTCAAGGTGTGACCAGTGAAACTCTGTCATTGTAAAGAGGTTTAACTACACATTTCATTCCTGATACCTTACCTTATACGCCAAAGAACTGCAAATAACCATACATCTCAGTTTTCCTACATTAATGCTGCTGTAGTAAGCAGTCTTTGGGCTCAAATGATAAGAGAGAACTGTAAAATTAAAGACACGGTTCTGGCAAGTCATTGCCTAGACTATCCTGTATGTATAACACTTTTACATATCCATCCATCCACTTCCGCTTATCCTTTCAGTGTCATGGGGTTGCTGGAGCCTATTACAGCTATCTTAGGGCAAGAGGCAGGGTACAACCTGGACAGGTCGCCAGTCTGTTGCAGGGCTAACACACAGAGACAGACAACCATTCGCACTCACATTTACTCACAGATTCACACCTATGGGCAATTTCGATTTTTCAATTAACCTGTCCCCACTTTTATTTATTCACAACAAATATTTTTCTAAGTGAAAAATACATTCCAGAACCATGCAGTTGGTGGCTGGATTGGAGTCTTTGCCTGGCCAATTCTGGCCCCCGACCCTTAAGTTTGACACACCTGCTCTAAAGTGAATGAATGCATTTTCTGAAGAAACTGCAGCGTGGATGCTCATAGCTGAACGATTTTAAGATCAAAGGAATTCTGGCGCTAAGACCCGCCCACATCCCGGAGGACGTGCGCTGGGATTGGCTGACCCTCCCATTGAAATACATGGTAAAATTTTTGTCGTAAAAAGTGGAATAACTTAAAAAATATAAAAGTTAAAGACGAGAAAAGTAGAAGCAGTCATGTCCAAAAGAAGAGGAATCCAACGGTGGTCGAACGGTCTCTCTATGTCGAACGGTGTCGGAGGAGATAGGTGCCAAAAAACGTACGGAATAGATAATAATAAAAAAAGAAGAATACTGTGGATGCTTTGATGAGCATCCACACCTCTAACTTCCACACATCTGTCTGGAGAAAAGCACGGCCCGACAAAAGGCTGCTCCCATTCTGGCTGTACAGGCAGCACAGGTGTGTTGTTATTCCACAGGTGTTACTGTTCTAATGTGGGTGTGGAGACTTGGGAGTAGAAAGCAAGCATTGGGAAACCGTTCCTGAGGTGCTTCAGCTCCAGTGATTGCAAATAGAAATAAAAATAAAAATGGAAACTGAAACAGAAGCTAAAGAGGGGATGTGAGAAGCAGAAACTGACAGCGCATGACCTCCAGATGTAACAACAGCTTATGTGAGTCTAAATCAAACTGACATGAAGATGTTCAAATCTACTGCACTGCACAAACCCACAGCCCTCTCCTCCTCTAACCGGGAGGTCTGACCGGCTACACACCTCTTTCCGCCGGATCTTCTTGGCGAGCTGCGTCGCCGACATAAGCAGCAACGGGTTTCTAACGGGCGGGAGCTTCTTCCCGGATAGAGCAGATCTTCGAGGGCAGAAGAAGCGAAAGAGGATGAAGAGGACCTCCGTGACCGCCTTCAACAGCCATACCTGAGCCCTTTCCAGACGGCTCAGAGCCATGTTTCAAGCGCGTGAGAGGACGGAAGGTCAACGGCTGGTCGACTACAGTCAGAACGCCTCCTAGCTTACAGCGGCTGATCCCTTTATATACATCCGCGAGACAAGTTAGCGCAGACTATAAGGTCGCCACCGGAAATTAGGTGTTTTCTTTCAAAATAAAACCATAATCTCGTTTTATAAGGGCGGATGGAAATATGAGAAAATTCCAAAAACTGACTACAGTACTGAAGTCAGTTTTTGGAATTTACTCATATTTCTATCTTCTGCTGCTGTATACAGTATTCCACTACTTTTCAAACAATAATAAGAATAATACATCATATTTACTTCACTTTAGTTAGTGCTTCGTAGTTTACTTTTTTTTTAAAACCACAATGGCATTGTTAACTAACTAGGTTAACCAACTCATCCAGCAGTTTTTAACTGTATCTCATCATCTGCATCAGCAAAAAGCATTATTTTTAATGAGTGAATTACTGTGCAAAAAATGCATGAAGTGTGATGGATCAGAGTACTTTGAATTAATTGTGGGACGGAAGACGTTTTATTTTGAAAATTGCCACCGGAACATAAAAATATCTTGTGGTTTGCCTGTCAGTGACCTGTACCACCATTCAGGGTAATTAAAGGTAACGTTTAACTAGGAGTGTAATGTAAATGTGGTTGCGCAAATTACTTGGTTGTGGCTGTTAAACTAGTGCCTGCAAAACACGTTCTATTCGATGGTTGCTACCCATAGTATCACTTGTTTATTTGAATTATAACATATAAGAAAACAACCTGGATTTTGTGAACACAGTTTCTGATAATGGATAGATACAGTATGATATCTACACTTTACAAGATGAAGATGCAGTGTACCAAGTACCAAGTCTCCATTAGTATTTGGTATCAATATTTAAGAGAAAAGAAGGCCACAATGATTATTTTAATCAAGTTTAGATCGTATTCAAATAATATGTATATATATAATATATATATATGTAACACAAATGAGGATCTATTATTATAGGCTACTGATCTATATATATAACAATTAAATAAGGAAATACTATTTACAAGCTTAAAAAGCAGTGATCAGAATATCACGTCAGTAATTATAATCCAATAATTTGGATAACCATTTTATATACATTTCAGTGCTGATAATCTTTGTTAGTAAAATTGTATGTGACACTTCATTTTACTTTGGTTTGGTGCGTTTACAGCCCTCTACAGAACAGCGTTGCCTCAGGGCAACTAAAAGTTGTTTTAACCCCCCATTCTTAGTATATGTGAACTTAAATAATGTATAATATAAAATTTATCCATCCTTTTCTGTTCCTTCTAGTAATCATATTTAAAATGACATAAACTGTAAATCAGAAATTTAGTTTAACATTGCCTCATGACAATTTTGTGCGATAAGGGATACTTTCGAGGGAGACTTTGATAATAGTGTGTTTGTATGTAATGATATGTTATTTCATGTATTTGTGCATATTGCGTGTGCCAAAGTCAGGAATTAAAAGTGAGACAGTGGGATTTTTTTTCCCAGTATTTCAGTATTTAGTTAGCCCTACAGAAACCAAGCGAGCATTAAGGGAGTGATGTTTTTTAAGTAGCGGGTCATGTCAAATGCTCAGCAAACACAAAAACTGTTTGTGTGCAGGTTGTCTCACAGTGTGTTGCTGTCACTTTCAGTTACCTTAAGCCCTCTTCGTATGGATTATATTCTGAAATATAAATAGTGTTTTAATAGTGTCAGTTAAAATGATTACTTTTTTTGTCCCCTGTTTTCCCAAACTTAGAAGAACAATTAATAATAAATAAATAAAAACAAGAAGAAGAAGAACAAAAAAAAAAACATGTGAAGTGAAGCAACCAGCAGTCAGCAGCAGAGGGCAGCATTGTTAAGCCTAATGCAACATCTTGGATTAGCAATTGAACATGCAGAGCACATAACAGGAGAAAAAACCTCTTTCTGCAATGCAGGTCAGTGGGTTAGTGGAGAATCCATAGAGTCTGTTTGAGTTTGTGTCTGACTGCACCACCGAAACTGTGGAAGAGTCTCGTTTGAAACTTTCATTTTGCTTCATTTCGTTTTGTATTCAAAATAGTCAAAATAAAGAATAAAATTACTGATGACATGCTTCAGTACAAATGTCTGTAAACGGAATTCACTGCCTCTTCTATGTTCACTCTGATTATGTTTCATACGTGCAGGTTAGATTTTCTTTTTTTAAATCTAGTACATTTATTGAACAAATTCATATATTTAGACATTTAACAGGGCTATGCCTGACAGGGACTAAAAAGAGAGCATGTTTCTCCTATATTGGTTTCCCATCATTGGCTCCCTGTTAAATCAAGAATTAAATTTAATATCCTGCTCATCATATACAAGGTCTTAAATAATACGGCTTAAAACTTTAGTTTTTGATAAAGCACATAGTTAGGGCTATATCAGGTAATTCATGGAGGCTTCTCATAATGCACTTCCTAGTCACTTACTTTCATTCTCTATGCGTTTACACACCTCTCTGTATTTAATCAGTAGTTATTATCATTATTATTAATCTCTGACTCTCATGTCTTTTGTCCTGTCCCCCTCTCCTCACCCCGACTAGCGGCAGTATAATCTTCTCCCTGAGCCTGGTTCTGCTGGAGGTTTCTTCCTGTTAGAAGGGAGTTTTTTCTTCCCATTGTTGCCAAGTGCTTGCTCAAAGGGGGTCGTCTGATTGTTGGGGTGTTCTCTGTATAATTGTAGGATCTACCTTACAATATAAAGCTCCTTGAGGCAACTGTCATTGTGATTTGACAGCTATAAATATAACATTGAACCAAAAAAAATGTAACTTCCAAAAACCTGAAGTTACAAATATCTGCAACTCAGCTATCCCCAACCCTTTAAAACATTACATTGAAATTAATGCATAAGAACCAGCCCGTACATATCATGATACGTCCATATTGATAACCCTTTTATTTAACTTTAGGATTTCTTACAGTATGTAATTTGATATCAATGACATATGTGGAACGAACAAAAACACCCCATAAATGCACAGCCATGCATCCATCTGCGTATCAGTTTAGGGGTGTGGGAGCCTATCCAAGCTGTCACAGGGTGAGGTAGGGTACACCCTGTATAGAATGCCAGCCTATCATAGGTTTATATGCACATATTTGATTACATTTTTACATTTACATTGAATAGATCACCTTTGAACATACATAATGGTTCTGTTTAAAGATAGACCATAACACCATCATTTTATTTGAATTAAAAGCCTGATTTGTGTGTCTGCAGTGTGAGGAGGTGTGTGCGTGTATCATTACGGTAAAAAACATCATATTAGGGTTTGACCGTGTGCATAAAAGGAGCATGTAATCAATCGTGTCCACACAATAGCTGCACCACTCTGCTGAGCTGTTTATTGATCCGCTTCCATCAGAATCGAACTCCGTGGTCATTTTTAAGGAGTTAAGTTCACTATAACTTCTGTCTGCATGATTTGCATGCTTTAAAACTCTGGAGCCTTTTTGCGTGCAGACTTTGACCTACAGCCAGTTAACCTCCATTATAGCTGAGACCCAGTATGTCGCCTTCAGCGAATAAGCAACACTTTCTTTTGGCAGGATGACGTGACGGTCACAGAATAAAGACATAAATGCTCCTTGACGGGTACACCCAGTCTAAAAAAAACAAAACATAAACGTATCACAATACCAACCGAGTGGAGAAAAACAGACAACCTGATCACCTGTAAGGTGACACCTGAGGCCCAGACACAACTGCTGGGCATGTAGAGACAAGAAGGGAAAACCAGGGGAAACACACAACTGACGGCGCTAATGTCTCTGCAGGAAAAATGTGGCCCACAAAGCAATTATAGTTGCATTTAAAGTGTGTATAATTTTCCGGTTGCAGGGAGTGTAGCTTGTGGTCTGCCGTGTTTTAGGAAAAACCTTAAAGGCTTTGTTAATGCACGCCTTCGGGGTAAAATGATATGGGGTCAGTGAACAACACAAGGAAGCCTTTGGGCGCTTTTCCATCTCCTTTCCTGTGTCTGCCGACATGAGATATCCACCAAATGCTTTCTAGCTGCGGCTCATTACTGTGACTGTCATAGTTTACACACAATAGAAACAACTCAAGCAGCTTCACCTTTTACAGCATCCAACCGACAGACGCTTGCTAATAATGGTAAAGCCTCTGCTTCCAGATAAATCACACAAAGCATCGCCCAGACGTTTAATTTTTCTAATGAGATCATAGACGTCAAATCCAGTCATCCTTCACCAGACAGTAATTTACTTTACAGTTTGTTTTGAAAGGAGCACTTTGCTCTCATCCACTTTCCAGCACCTCCACTCTGCCCTGGAGACCAATGCAAACTGATCTGGCTGTCCCTCGGGGTGCCAGAGCAGAGAGCCTGCAACTGTTGTGCCTCTAATGGACAATTTTCATTATTAAAATGACAAGAACAAGTATTTAAAAGGTTTCCCCACATTCCTCTGTGCAGGGTCGGAAAATCTTCTGAAGATAAAGAATCACCCATATTAAGAAAATAATTCTAATAAACAATTCTCATCAATTACATAAAAAAATGCATTGTGTGAAGTTTGACAAGTCAAACTGGTGGAGATCAGAAAAAACACACAGGAGCTTTTTATTTATTGCTTTTTATTGATAGATGGTTGATGGTATTGGTAGATGTTGTCAAATACTTTAAAGCTACTTTTTGTAATTGCTTTCTAAAGAAGTGGGAAAAAGTTCACCATCAGGGGGCAGCACTGAGATCTTTTTTCGACTGCTTTTTTAAACTGATATTTCTTTTTGAACTGCCCCGATGTCACTGAGAGGCTTTGCTTTTTTGCCACTGTAAATAATCTACTATTAAAAACTTGCATGATAGGGTATACTACGCTTCAGTATAGGCAGACTTTCTTTGGCTAAGCTAGCGCAACATAACCTTAAACCCCAGCTGGAAATAACAGATATCATAACAGCGTTTTTACATTTTCTCTGTTAAGCCTTACTTTCCACTTCAGGCTGCATTTGCGCTCGCATAAAAAAAAAAAGTGTTTCATAATAATGGATAAAATAGATTAACACTACAGAAAATTATTAATCTGGTGATTTATCGCACAAAGCAGTAAGACAAAAATTTTAATTCAAGTTAAGTAGTTTGTGGCTGAGTGCTCAGTCAGCCCTGCTGTGTTTATTCTAATGCGATGGCTAGATACTACATATTAAGGCAGGTATTCTTGGTGAATGTTCTGTTTTCATGTAGCTGCGATTCCAGCAGAGTAAAAGGAGCTCAGCAGCAGATTAAAATCCAACACAACAACATTTACATAATTCCTGCATCACCAAATTCATAAATGCACATTCCATTGATAATGCAATGTAGTTTACACTTCATTCAGAGCTTTTTGAAAGGTACAGATGAACATCCTGTACATATAAAACATATTTCCCCAAAAAAGTAACTATATCGCCTTTAAAACATGCAGTAAATAAAATAATCAGTGAAAACATAGCACTTTCATGTGATTTTAAACTGAAACTTTCAAAATAACCTTTTCCTTACCAGGTTTTGTGTTCAGCATCAGTTACCATGTTGATTTAGCCTGGCAGAAAGAGAGACACTTCTGTAACACAGAAAAGTCTGTCTTTAAGCTCAGCCTAACCTGCTACCCCATTAATTTTGCTTCCTAGTATGGTGGTCCTGTTTTAAAGTGAATTTACAAGTAACCTTCCTTTATTTATTAAATCATGGTGTTTTTCTACATGTCATGCATTTACAAGGAATTCATATAGAGAAAAACAATACTGATGTTAATTTTTGGAGCCTAAATAGAAGTGTATATTATTTACTGTGTATTTTTACATACATGTGCTGTGTGGTGTTTCTTAATGTAGCTCCACTCACCAGGTGCACCATCTCTGTTCTCCTATCTAGCTTCATGTTTTCTTCCACAGTAGGAGGAGGGATTGTGGGGGAGTGGAATGGGCCGAGGGGGAAGGTCCCATGTGGCAGCCCCTACTTTACCCCCTAACCCCCTCTCACCTCGCTGGTCCTCCTTTGGGGACCAGCATGCAAGCACATGAAACAGCTGGTGTGCTCCAAAAAGCAATTATAAAGCCCCTGGGCCCCCTGCCTGGCTGCCTGTAAGACCAGGGCAGGGGACAGTGTGGTCATTAGCACCCACGGACGAGTTTTAACAAGGGGCCACCACAATGACGGCTGGTCGGGATACCCAGCAGGTTCACATCACTTATATCAGGTGGAAATTGGAATTTCAGATGGAGAAGAGGTGTGTGTTTGATCTTTTATTTACACTTGTTTTTTGAGGGACCTTGACACAAAGTAAAACAGATGGTCCATACAGTTTTTTTCCCCCAACACAAGCTTCAGTTAAAGCATAAATGGCTAAAATATATAAATGAATAGCAAGCCAAGTTTCTTTATGCTGTGGGGATGTTATTCAGTTGGTGAAGCTAATGAAAAGCCTGTGTATCTGAATTAGCCCTCGTTCCTGTTGTGCTCTCTGTGGATTGATTTGTCCCCTGAAGGGAACTGGAAGCTCAGGTGTTGACTGTGCTATTGATTCGCCTCCTACCAAGTGTTGTTAAAACTCTTCATTGGGGGAGCAGAATGAAAAACCACATGAACCGGCCTCATTAAAATACATTTTTTGACCCCTCCGATGACTGCGGGAAAAATTAAGTCAGAATGATTTTTCAGCCTAATGCTGCATGTAGCCTTTCTATAATGACCTAGTAAGATCTAGTAGCTCAGATAACCGTGGTCTGTAGGCTGTGCCTCAGAAAATTATACACAGATTTGGTTCTTTGATCTGGGTTATTGACAGCCGTCACCTATCCATATATCAGGACGCACACAGTCCACAGATCACTCACTATTTAAATGTCATGCTAGCTCAAAGATGATTAACAGGCTCCAGAGGTCTGGTAAATTTAGAGCAGATCTGCAGACCTTAACAAGCCATTTACTCAGGCACACAGAGTATAGCCACTGTGATATTGCTCACTGGTTAATGAAGTCCTATAGTAAAGCTGTAAGCTCAGCGTTTTTGCAGTTAGCCTCTTGGTGTGCTGAAACCAAACACAATAACTGAAGGAAAGACTGGTTCTGCTTTATAGAGCTTTCTACATTTTTACCCTTACTCATCATACCAGCACTTTTTTCTATGCCTACGTGCTTTTTTTTAATCTAGCATTCACATGCAGGTATCTATAGACTGTAATGTACCTGTGGTTTACATAAACAAGCATCTCTTGCACTACCTGCTGTGGAGATTCCTTGTGAATAAGGAAGAAGACGAAAGTAGTTTTTTATGGATTACGCTTCTTTAAATAAGACTTGAAACTAATGACCGAGACCATAAATCCATCATTAAAGTGTTTACTAATGTCACAGAGCCATTTATGCAGGGAGTCATCTTCTCATAGATCCCTCCAGCCAGATGTGTCGCCCCCTGCTGGCCATTACAACAAACAGAAACTTCTGCATTTACTTCACATCACATTCATGTCACAACAAAAACTCATCATAGGAGAACGTAAGGAGGTTAAAATGGGAACACATCAGTCTTTCATGTCACCGGGGAAGGCTCAAGTCTAGTACAACTCAAGGAGGTCAGCGGGGGTCAGAATAATCCCCCCCATCTCTCTCACACACACACATGCATGAATGCTTACACATAATCCTCACAGCATGCTCAGTGAAGCCTGGACTCACAGCAAATCAACAGTTGTTGTGATGAATAAGTGATCAGCAGCACTGAATAATAAATGACATGTTTTATTATAATGTGACTTCAGTGTTTTATTTTTTTATTTCCCCTGGTTTCAAGATAGAGCTCATAAGGCAGAGAGCCACTCGCCTCCAGCTGTATGTGATAACAATGTGTCGCCACCCGAAGTATGTGGCTGTGAGGTGTGAGATGGCTCCACGCCGTATGACGAGCTTTTTTTTATGCCTCTCTGGCATCCAGAACCTTCAGGTGCCCCCAGGCAGGATTCACAGTTGCCTGTAATGAACATCAATATCATTTCATGACTGAATCTCAATCAAAACAGGGGCATTTATTTATTTATCTATTTATTTTACTTTACATCACTGGAGTTGATTTAGCTTGTACTCAATTTGACTGAAGTTGTTTGTTTGTATTTAATATTCTGTGCTAATACAAATGAACCTATGCTGTAGGTGAAAAACATGTTTGCATCTACATTAACGCACAGAACATTCAATGAGCCATTAAAGGGCTTTTTCTAGGCATGGGAACCTCATTGTGATGCTAACCTATATAAAAAATATATATATATATAATTTCATATCTTCAGATGGAAATTGCCCACTCAGCAGGTTTGCAGAGTGTCGGCTGGGGCCTATAATGCCGGGCTTTGGTCTCAGTATTGAAATAAATTCAATAAATATCCATTAAGCCTGGTAGCTTTTATTTGTGAGAAGTCCCTCACATGACATCACACTAGAAAAATGTTTTTCTTTCACTTACCTGCCTCTTTAATAGCCTTTTAGCCTATCAGATTCATTTTAAGATAACTTGGGAATCCTGGTATTCTGTCAGGTGTGAATTTCTGGCTTTAATAACCGGAAATGTACTCCAAAATACAATAGGTTTGCGCGATATTATTGTTTGGTCTCTGGTATAATATAAGGCTAACACGTGTGCAGTAATGGGAGGCAGTGGATGGTTATCGGGGCGCAACAGCCATGTTTCTCTGCCGCAGGGGTCTCCAGGGTAATTACAAACAGCCCCAGTCAGTGAAAAGCATCCAGACTTTGGATGAGCCAGCTCGGGGTTATTGTCACTGAAATGTCCTGCAGATATATTACAGAGGAATCTGATTAAATATCGTGTCTAATATACAGCTCAAGGTTTTCGCACAAACCGATTCTGCATCTCCTCCAGACGCTAAGCGCGTGCACGCAGCAGCACGACCTGGGGCACTTCAGGCGCCCCCACAGGTGCATTTTTGCGATGATCACGTGTGTGCCCGCCCCGCTCAGCAGCCTCTAATAAAGCACGGCAAAAGTCACCGCTCCTCTCCCTTCAAGCAGCCAACACCGCAACGAGGCAGGCACAGATCGGCAGCAGTGACGTGAAACGAAACCAGCACCGAGCCCGTGCGCGCGGCTCTACGAGGATTAATTAGTAAACTAAAGCTCTCGGTAACCGGACGCCGCCGGCGGTGCTGGCTCAGAGCTCGGCAGAGGACACCGGGCCGCCGGCGCATGTGGAGGTTGTGTTTTTCAGAGAAGGCCAGGTAAGTCAGACTCTCCTCCTCCTCCTTTGCGGTGAAGCACGTCTCCGCTCGGTTTCGGTGCGGCTTCTTTTTATGCGTCAGCGTATTTCTGTTTGAATCATGAGGTTGATGACCATGTGTGCGTGCGTGCGTGCGCTCGTGTCCGACACACAGACTCACAAACTCGGCTCACTTTTAGCATCCATAATTTAGAATCCGCAGTGAGCAAAGCTTCGGGGTTTTGCGAAGCATCAGCACCGGAGGCACACACGCGCTGTCTGGGATTGCCTAGAAAAGACCCCTCAGCCTTTCGGTGTGACCGTGGGACCATTTAGAGCTGTAAATGCCAGCTGAATGATTGGATCAGTTGTAAAGAGCGACTGTGTGTGCAAAGTGCAAGCAGCGACAGTCGGGGCTGATATCTCTGCGTTCTGCGATGTTATCAGAGCGCACGGCATGACAGACTGCCTCAGGAATGAGAAAAAGAAAAGATATTTAGATTCCATCGTGGAAATTTAGTCCACAGACTTCACGAGTGTACATTATATTTCAAATGGTAATTTAAAAATCGCAGTTAAACCCAGCCACGCTTTTTCAAAATAGTCTTTTTTTAATTTTTGTGACGTATATGATGATTCGTCACAGCTGTAATTAAAGTATTGTCCCCCTCAGCACGAGCAGCAGTTTTATTTACAGACTGATCGCATCAGACGCGTACACTTTGATTTATTGAATTAACGCCCCTGTGCACGCCCCTCTCTCCGCTCTCCCTTTTCAGTTTCAATAGGCTGGAGCTCCAGTGAGGCAGGTCTGCGCGCACTGGAAGCCCGGGATTCAATTGGTGGAAGCAGAAAGTGGAGCCCCGTCCTCCTTTCTTTTCTTTTTTTTTTTTTTTTGCTGCAGGGG
>VUQR01017491.1:23296-36354 GCA_015108515.1 Hemichromis elongatus
ATAAAACAGTTAAAAGCCAAAATCCAATGTACCAATTTACAATCAGAAGTACAATCAGATGGTGTTGTCATTAGTGCACATTGATGCGATGGGGTTTTACTTTTAGTGTTTAATATGGACTCTAGAACCCCAACATTACAGCTGTGTAACTTCATGCATGTCCATCTGTCAGTGAAGTAATTAAATAGTTTTTCTAGAAATGATCAGACACTCGGGGGCTGTAGTTGCATGTATGTGAACATCATGCAGGTATTAAGCCAATGGATTCAGACCTGGTCCTCATGCTCCTCTATCTGCTTTAGCAGCCTGTCTCAGGTCAGAGTGTGATGAGCGTGTATTGCTGCATGCGTGAACTTAAATGACCCCTTTTGTTTTGGCCTGTGTGTGAGGAAGGGTAGGAGGCGTGGCCAGCTCGGCGTTGCTGTTGTGCAACAGAAGGTGATCGGTTTTGTGTCTGCTCGTGGACCGCACGCCTCCCGGATCAGGTTGTTTCTGAACCCGACCCGACCGCACAGAGTGGAGCCTCCCTGCTCGTTCACTGATGGACCCCCGCTTGGCCGGGTGCCTCGTCTGTGTCCTTTCCACGCTTGCGTTCTTTTTGAAATGCAGTCTGTGAGCTTCTTCACACTATAACTGAGAGCAGAGCCTCAGGTGGCAGCTTAAGCCTTGAGTTGTTTTGCAGAAGTAATTTTATCCCTCAAACACAAGTTTACTTACCCGCCCTCGGGGACTTTGCTCGGTCTCTTCACACTTCAGCATAAACCTCATGTGTCAGTTTGGTTGATGCGTTGCTTCCTTTGTTAAAAATTTCTTGAACTGCTGATTGCAAGATAAATGTTGCTCTCTTTTTGTTAAAATGCTGCATAGGAAGCAGATTCAGTGATAATGATTATTACTTTTTTGAAAGGGATATTTTACTTTCATATGCATGTACAAGCCAGTACTATGAGCAGATTTGTCACATTTTGTTTTGCTGTATAAAACAAACACATTTTAGACCCGTCGCGCTGTATTTCCACTTTCTGATGTGATTTAAAGGCTGATTTACTTTTCATTTAAGTAGCCAGAGACGGACTGCTGCTGGTGGGAAGCTGAAGTAACCATGAAATCCACAAGGCCTTTGGAGTTGACCCCGTGTCTGGAGGCAAAGTCTGTGTGTAGCTGTGTGGTCACAACCAGCCACACTCCACCTCTGCAGCACTGCAGCAGTTTGATTTGTTCAGCACAGATTTTCTGTTTCTGCTTCCAGCCACAGTCGCCACTACAAGGTGAAGCATGTGGCCACAAAATACAGCATTACATGAAACGAACATCAGCTTAAACAGTAGTGACGCTTCTTTTGGTATTGAGGGAAAATGGTGTTTGCGCATCATAAAATGTAGTCTGCATTTTACAGTTTACCAAGACCATTTATGTATTTGTTTCATTTACATTTATAATCCAAAATCCTTAAGCTTCACTGTATAAAGTGTTGGAATTGACTTATTGCTCTTGTTTAATTGGTGGTAGTGATAGTAGCAGTGACTGTGGTGTAATTCTTTGTCAAACAGTGACCTTCATAGCATTTTCCAGTGTATTATATTCTTTTTGCCAACATAAACATTCAAAAACAAAATGATGATAGAATGGGGTTTTTTATCCCTTCCATCCACCATGCCTCAAAGTCCCTCAGTTCTACAGAGCCAGCAGTTAGCGGCACTAGCTAATATTAATAAATTTTAATCACAACCACCAGAACAACGACCATGTCCCAGAAAAACTTGAGCAAACTGATCTGGCTTCAGATGATATTTTGTTAAAATTATCCACGTACCTGCTGTGGTTGGTAGTTAGCAAATAATCCACATTAGCCATAGGCCTAATAGCAGCTGAGCGTAGCCATCATGACCATCAGTCATGATTTTTGTGTATCATGCTCGCTCTAAATGTCAGAAGGATTCTCTAGTGTATGTTCGTGGGACTTGTCATCACAAGTCCTTAGTCTGTGTGTTTTCACTGGCTGCTGGTAGCTTGTGCTTGGCTTATACCCTGGCTGCAGTTTGCAACACCAACCGTAAGAAGCCTGGCAGTACCGCAGCATTGCAGAAACGACCATCTGTCAGGTTAAACCACAGGTTTGATTACTCTGCGACTTTAACAAATGTCTGTAGTTTTTCTCATAGTACAGTCTACATATGCTCTTTTCAAACAAGTCTTTCCTTCCAGTGCGTCGTCCATCTGCATCTCTGGCACATCCTTCCCTCCCTCGCTGTGCATCAGTCTGCCTCGACGGGCTGTTGGCTAATGACAGACGCTGCTGCGCATGTTGGCTCTGCTAAGCGAGATGGCAAAAGATGCCAGTGACCTTTACTCTGCTGACAGCAGCACTTTACAAGGCTCTGTGTGTTTGAAGGCGAGCTTTAGGGTGTGGCTGGGCGCATGCATATGAGCAGAAGTCTTTTTTTGTGTGTGTGTAATTGGTTCATGTCATGGGATAATCTCATGGACATTCCAGTGGCGAGTCGTTGGAAATGACCATCAAAGTGCTTGGAGGGGAAAACGTCACACACACGCTGTTGACTTTACAGAGTTCAGCCTTTCAAATGGCCAGGAAAAAAAAAACACACATGTAAGAAAATGTTGCACTTGAGCTCCATGCTGAGTCAGGCTGACTCTGTGATGTGATGAGTGAGGTTGTTTGTTTGGAAGCTTAAACTGTCAGGACAAAATTTGACAGGTCGAACAGGGCTGCAGTTTCAACCACTGCTGTCTCAGCAGTTGGTGCATGTTTGCAATGTAACCTGCCTGTGCGAGTCAGTGTGTGTCTGTGTGTGGCTGCCCGTTAATCACAGGATTACAGAGCAGAGTGTTAGACGAAAACAATTTTTTTTTTTTTTTTTTTTATGTGTGAAGGCAGTGGAACCTAGACAAGTGTTGTGCGAATCCACAGCCATACAGGCTGCTTTTCAAGAGAAATTGGTGCTAATGTGTGCACAAAGAGGCTTTTTAAGTATAAAGTAACCTTTAATCAGCTTCAGGGCTCCATCTTCCAGCCCACATGGGTCTGCATCAGCCTCTAAGTGCAGAAGATGTATAAAGAGAAGTGGAGATTAGTCCTGCACCCCTCCCCTACGCACTTGTGCTGCTCAGCCTTCCTTTTATGCTGCAACAGGAAGCAAACGACTGTTCAAGTGCAGTTGTGTCGGTCTGCGAGTCTTACATGTGTGCATGCGTGCAGCGCTCGCAGGCTGGAGTCCTCAAGCGACCTTGTGAAGAAGAGACTAAGCAGCCAGTCAATGAGAGTCAGTCTCTGCCAGGTTAAGAAGTGGACTGGCCTCACTGTGCGTGTCTGTGTGCGCGTTAATGGTATTACTCACTGCACTCGAGTCTGTACTCTAATAGGCTTTGTGGTTTTTCTATCATCAGTCAGATCCAGTGCCCAGCTAAGATCCAGGCCAGTGTCACTCTGACTTTAGTTCACGACTGCAGCCTTTGACCCTCTCTCACGCTCTCACTCCTTCGCTTCCATTTGTCACAGATGAACATAAAAAGTTGTGCCGGTTTAGCTTTTATTGCTAGCTAAAAGGATATTTGATGCATAACCAAGCTTTAAGATCACTGTTTTATAGTGAACATGTAAATAAGTCTGCATGAGACAATGAATTGCATCCTGCTAACCCTAACAAACAGACTGAGCTGGTTTAAAGGAGGTTTAGGTACACTTTTAGAAACATTTAGCACTCGATTCAGTCTGTTTGCCACGTTTATACGAAAATTATGCTTCCCAAAATCACATTGATATTGATATATATTTTATCATCTATGTGACAGGGAAGGAAGGTTTGCTCATGTATAGCATTAATAACGATAATCATCTCTCTGATAAATTCTCATTGTTCTGTTTACTGTCATTCATGTTGGACACAAATTCTGCCTCTTTATTCAGTATCATAAGAAATTTGAAGTTTCAAGTAAAATATCTTAAAGTATGTGCAGGTTGATATACTTACGAGTATTTCATGTAAAACCTGAGTTTCATTTATGGAACCACAAAGACCGATTAGTGCTAATGGGTGCTGTGAAAGTTGCTCTTCAACCATTATAGGGTACAAATAAGTCTTCAATGTTAAAATTAATTCTACATAATTATTCCTCTAAATTCCTTTTTGGTGGCTTTTCTAAGAAATGTTCAAAACTATGCAATAAAGCAGAAAATCTTGCAGAGGTTGTGGATGTTCCCTCTGGTTTGATACCAAGCATTTTGATGGCAGAATTTACACTGAGTTTGACTCTGTACAGTAATGTTCGAGTGCTTTCCAGAGAGGGAAAAATGCTGTTGAATTTCTGCCACTGAAAGGTGTTTATGTGATGATTTTAACCTTTCTTGGTGTTATCTGCTATTGAGCGCACAACCGATGTGATTTGGTTAATAGAAAAGAGCAGGTTTAAAGTTAGCTGCTCAAAACTTGAGCACATACTGCATGTGTTCATGCTCAATGTAAACACTTATACCCTTACACTTAAATTTGTCTGGATTTCTGACCCGTGTTGTCCAGAATTATGCCAAAAAAGTTGTAAGATATCAAACGAAGTCTTCAATTCTATAGTCAGAATTTTTTTCTTTTTTTTAAATTAATGTAGTATTTCACAGGACTGGAGGGAGTGGGTGTCCTAGCAAACCCACACCAAGTTCAAACTCTACAAGCATCAGTTAACATAATAAAATTCAGAAAGGTACAATTAGAAAAAGACTGAACCAGCCTGTTTGAAAGGATTTCTAGAAGGAAAACCTCTTTTCTCCATGGCAGCATGGCTTCAGTTTTTAAAGATGAATCTGAAAAAAGTCCTTTGGACAGATGAGACCAATGTGGAGATGTTTGGCCCTAATGCACAGCTCCCCGTTTGGCATGTTTGCTGAAAACCAACTGTCAGTATGGTGGTGGTGAGATGATGATTTGGTTTTATTGTGCAGCCACAGGACCTGGCCACCTTGTAGTCACTGAGTCGACCATGAACCCTGAAAACCAAAATATTCTGGAGTCAAGTATGAGGTCCTCTGTGTGACAGCTGAAGCTCGGCCCAAACTGGCTCATACACCATGACAATGACCTGCAGACACGGCAGCAAATCTACAACAGAATGACCGAAAAAGAAAAAAGCCAGTCCAGACCTCCATCTTTGGAGGAAAGATTTGGAAATTTGAGACCTGTGCACGAATGAATGCCTGCAAACTTTAGTGAACTGATGGGTTGGACCCAAGTTCTTCCATAGTAACTTTAGAAAACACTTCAAGTCATTGCTGCTTCAGGCGGCTCTACCAGCTGCTGAATCATGTGGTGTACTTTTTGAAGTCCTTTTTTCACATTTACTTATTTTCCAGTAACTGGTAAATTTGTAAATGTACCGATACCCTCTTGCAATTGTTCGTGGTTAGATGTGACAATAACACTATTGCGCGTCATAGGAAGGATCAGCATTTACTGGAGCAGTCCAGCATGTTGTATTTTTTTGGTGTTGCCGGAGTACACTCTCACAGAGCTGTTAGACGTACTTCTAGACATTTTGGACGGGACCCAAAGTAAACAGTTTTAATACACGTAGCGACACTAGAGGACAAATGAGTTAAAGATGATGTTCCATATTGTTGGAGGTTGTTTTAATTCCAGCTTAACTGGTTGTTAAAATAATGCTTTGTACTAGTTAAATACTTTGTAACATCAGAGTTACATTTGTGTGCACGCCAGTGTATTTGTAATTGGTTTAAGGGTAAAACGATTAACTTTTATAGACTTGTTGAATTACAAAAATGTCTGAAGAAGATGAAAACAGAATTTATCAGCAGTCGCCTCTAATTGATTCACAATGCCAACATTTTCCTTTCGCACTCACTCGTACATGTAAAAAGTGGTGGCCTTTCTCACCACGCACACACATAGCCAACATTCCCAGAGTGTTTTGCTTTCATCCGCTGCTCGTTCGCATTTCTCTGGAAGTCAAACTACTTGCCAAGCAAATATGCACAAACACGCACCCGCCAGGAAGCATGTCGCATCGCCATAGTTACCATACCAGACAGCCTCATTGCCATGGCAGCAGATTTGGTCAGACAAGCAGCCAAGAGGAGTGTGGAAAAAACTCGCCTGACCCACTAAATGTTTCATGGCCAGTTTCCAGATATCACTCAGTCAGCACTTGGATTTTTTTATTGCTTCAGAGGGTGTTGATGGTGTAACTGATGCATGTGTGATAGATCCGTCATCACCAGCGCTGCGCCGCACGCCTACTCTCCTCAGCCATACATCTGTTAACTGTGAGGCATCTTAAATATTTCTTTCATCCAAATGTTGAGCAGTCATGGATTCCTCCATGGTGTGACGCAGATTTTAAGTGTTTTTGCTTGTGAAGGCAAATTGCTTTGTTTTCTTTTTGTTTTGTGTGGAAATTGGAGTATGGTGTTGTAGCTGAACTCTAAAAACGGCTCTAACTGCTTCAGTCCATCTAAACTTTGTGCTCTTCTCCCCCTCCCCTCCCACTCATCATCCAGGTGCAGCACCGTGTGTCCGGTCAGGTGATGGCTCTGAAGATGAACATCCTGGCCAGTAACAGGGCCAACATGCTCAGGGAGGTCCAGCTCATGAATCGACTATCGCACCCTAACATACTCAGGTAACTGAAATGTTGGCTTTCCATGTTAACATGAACTCAGTTTTTGCCTTTTTTCCAAAACAAATTAAATTAAAAAAAAATCTTTCCAGTGTTTGATTTTCACTGTGATCGCATGTCTCATCGTAGAATGTTGAAAATACTCAGCCTTCAAACACTGGTGATGGATGTGGTTTGTGTGAACCACAAGAAGAGCCCACTGATTAGATTGTCAGTGACTGCACTGTTGTGTCTGCATCGTTCTGTTCCATCTGCTGTTGAACAGTTTTTGATTTGGGGGGGTTTTGCACACTTACACTTTATGTTGTCCTGTGTTTGTCTGTTGTATGTAGCACCATGGTCTTGGAGGAACATTGTCTTGCTTCCCTGTGTACTGTACCGCTGCACATGGTTGAAATGCCATTAAAGCCACTTGACTTGAAAGTGACCTTTTAATAACAGCCTTTGGTGCTTTTTGCCATTGGGTGGGCTATAAAAGGCCCATAGACTGCACTGGTTCACCAGAGATTGATACCTGCTAAACAGTACCAGGCTAATGACATTAAAAAAAACAAACAAACTTTGTGCAATTAGCTGCTCAGCAGACCATGTTATTGGACAATTGCAATAAAATGCTCCAAAAGGCACTAAAAACTACAAACTCTGTCTCGAGTTCCAGCTCAGTGATTCAGAGTAGCAGACACTTGCCCAGCAGCTTCCTCTGTCGGGACATGCCTCTGAAAGCAGCCGTGCAGTTCATAAAACATTTTTTGACACTGTTTAAGTGGTTGTGTAATATACCCTGTGATAGAGCCTGTTTAGGGTGTCTCAATTTTCATAACATTCAAGGATTCTTTAGGACGGTGGAAAGTTTAGACTTGACATTAAAATATGTTTCTGTGCTTTACCTCCAGGTTTATAGGCGTGTGTGTCCATGAGGGGCAGCTCCATGCTCTCACAGAGGTAAGACTCATTAATGTGCTACAACGCACAGGTGGCGATCTGGTTTTGATCTCCTCATTTTGCCCTTTGTAATGGTAACAGGCAACTGTGTGCAGTATCAATCTGTGGCTTTTAATTCAGCCCGTATAAGAAAGCCAACCTAAATTAATGTCGTGCATTGGTTTTTGAGCTGGCCTTACACTGAACATGACACTTGTTGTGCGTTTTATGTCTTTTACTATATTTATCTTAATGCTTTGAGACATTTATGAAAAAAGTTTTCTCTCTTTTGATTTTGAAATTCATTTAAATTGCACTTGAACAAGTTTTAGTCATTTTGAAACACAATTAACTCACTCTGAGTTTTAAATCTGTCCATGAAGAGATGGCGTCTTCAGATCCAACACTTTAAACCAGTATGAGTCGAGTTAGTGGTCCCGGGGGAAGGGGATGGAGAGAATCAGGCCTGCTGTAGGTCAATGGCTTGCTTTTTAAATTCCCACCTAATACCCATCTTCGTTTACTGTTGTGTAAAATTTCAAAAATAATTAACTGCAACTTTTAAAGGTTATCTGACGCAGGCGTGGTGTCAACCACATTCATTTATTCAGTTAATCTGAAAATTGATCTTTTTTTTATGGGTCTTTAAACATTTATTTATCTTGTAAATATTATTATTCAATTAACTGAGCCCTGCCCTTCTGTTTTGCTAAAGTGTCCTCTGGGTTGAGGCAGGTTGATTGCATGAATATGTGTGTATAAATTTCAGTGTTTAATTCTCAGGATGTTTCCTTTGAAATTGGTGATTTCATTTTCAGTTCTCCACATAAACTCAGAACGGGCAGTACGGGCATCTGTAGCTGCAGTACGCTTAATCCTGGCCCCGCCGGTCAGACAGACTAAGGTCACACAGTTTATAACAGGTCACCTGTTTCTTAGATGTTGCCATAGTAACTGAGCAGATGGTCGGTAAAAAGGATAAAGGTCAGGAGAGAAGAGGCGTACCTGCTCTAAAGTTGGGTAGTCTCTTTAGTGGGTCATGTTGGTCAGAGGTTTTAGCATCATCCACATTTTTAGAAAAGTGGAAATTCTTGTAATTGTGTGGTTAAATTGTTTATCATGCAACCTCAGTTGCCTCCAGTCACAATGCAAACGAGAGCTTTTGTTACGTATCAATTTACAGGATATTCAGTTTTTAAGTTTTATCTTCTCTTTTCAAAACTTTTTTTTTTAAATTTTGCTGTCAGCTCAACTTCTCATAAATGAAAGCAACGTTTTTTAACAATGCATGCAAACAGATTTCCAGTCTTCACTTCACTCATTAAGTTTGCTGACTTAATGATGAATATGAAAAGTCGTTGCCTAAATTAACTGCTTTAATCTTCAGTGAGGTTTGCCTGGCACAGTTCAACGCAGGAAGATTAAGTGCTTGAAAACATAAGATTTAAATCTGATCTGCTCTTAACTGTGACAAAAAAGGATCCGTAGTTGTTGTTCCAGTAGATTTGATGTTTGTGGGTGTGTATAACAACATTTTAGTTCAGTTAAATTGTATTAATATAGCACAACAACAATGCTGGAGACTAGCTCTAGAGAAGAAGGATGCTAAGCTATACCTGCAGATGCCATGGCACTGTTTTAAAAAGATGAAGAAAAGGAAGCAGCTTTTATATCAACATTTTTAAGCTAATTATGTTTTTGTTTGGTTTCCTGATGATTCAGTACATCAATGGTGGAAACCTGGAGCAGCTGTTGGGCAGCGACATATACCTGTCGTGGGGTGTGCGACTCAGCCTTGCCCTTGATATTGCCCGGGGACTAAAGTACCTGCACAGCAAGGGCATCTTCCACAGAGACCTGACCTCCAAGGTGATTACACACACACAGTGCTAATGTACTGCTCACACACATCACTGAGAATCAACACTGACTGAACCCACACGCTCAGAAGGTTGTGACGCACATAAGAGTACGAATGCTCAACAATAGCACGAGGGCTACAGGTGAGCGCGCACATACACACAGGGAGGCGCAGGAGTGTAAATACTTCATAATCAGTAAACAGAAGGGGGTTAAAAAAAAAATGATCAGAGTGCAGATTTAATGACGCTGCAGGTGCGTTACAAATCATGAAATTACAACTGATGCTATCACAGAGGTCCAGTGTTGGAACTGGATCTGTGCCAAGCAAGCAGCCAAAACATCTGTGGGAGTCTTGGCAGGCAAACGTTAGGCACTTACAGCCCCTACTCACATCTGTGTTGCTCACATTTTATTTGTATAGGTTGTTTTTGGAGTATCCTACAGGGGCCTGTGCATGTTTATTGTATTTAAAATGCACATTACTAAACATTGTGTTAAAATCTGCCAGATTTGGTGATTACAGGCTTATCATTGGTGCTCCCAGCAGGTCGTTGACTTTTGTAAACTACTGCGTGACATGTCATTATGCAACAGCTGATAATCCGCTGCATTCAACACTAGTGAGTGGGCATCACGTGTCCTGTGTTCAGAGTATTTCTAAGAGTTCAAAGGAGATAATAACAATATGATGCTCTGAATGTAAAAAGGATCAATTGTCAAAAGTTTTCTTCTTCTTCCACAGCTTAAGCGCCTTTGTTACAGTAACCAAAAACATCTTTGCAGGCATGCAGAAAGCACCGTTCTCACATAGTGATGATGCACAGTTTGCCGCATCAATAAAGTGATTCATGTGACCTTCGCCCCTCTGTTCAGAACTGCCTGGTGCGCTGGGAAGGTGGCGTGTTCTCAGCTGTGGTGGGAGACTTTGGCCTGGCAGAGAAAATACCAGATTACAGGTCAGTCCGTCGACACCTATCAGCTTTGCGATTAGATAAGTCGTGCTCAATAAATTCCACTCCTGCACTTCTCCTCTCCCCTCTGTTTATATTCCATGCCATATCTCTTCCTCCGTAAACTTGGAAATATTTCCCTCAACTTCTGCTTTCCTGGAGACGTTCGGATGAGACACAGTCACACACAAAGTGAGACTGTTGCTCACTCCGAATCGGTCAGGTTTTTTCCGAGTACACAGGCACACGCTGCCTTCCTCTGCTCTCTGTTTCAAAGGTCCAGGGGAAGGCAGACGGGACAGCGTTTTGGCTCACAGCGATTTTTTTTTTTTTTTTTTTTTAAAGTGAGTTTTTATGACACACCACTAACTCACAGCTCTGTTGCTGGTGTCGCGTTATGACTCTTCCCTTCGTTTTTGCAGCTGCAATTCCAGTGACATTTATGTGGTTTCTACGATTCATCACTGGCCTGTACAGGCTATAAATGACCAGCAATCCTCAGATGTGTCTTTTTTATTTTAATTTCTGCAGCTATTTTTCCACTGACATCATGTCTGTTAAGTGGCAGATGATCAAATTCTTGGCATAAAAGGGCTCCTCTCTAAAACTGGAGGGGAAAAGACTTTAAAGTGTTTACAGAAGAAAAAGTGGTTCAACAAAGTGTTAGGAGACGGGACAAAACACACCAATTCTTGGGTTCTCTTTTAAATTGTTGACTTGTTATGCAAACTGAATTTAATTTTTTAAATCTGACAATTAAAATGACCAGCAACTGAACCTCATAAGGGTTGTTGCAAGATAGGTGGAGAATATGGAAATTTAAGAAGCAGTGCGACATCTTAATATTTTCTCTTGCAACGAAAGAAGCGATGTGATGGAGACTGTCCTTACGTCTGTGCCTGAAATATGGAGCTAGACCCAGGAGGAGGTCCTGAAAACTTTGAAATAAAATTGTGCCACAGTTCATTTATGAAAATTCAGTTATTACATAAATGGAAATTAACTTACACTAGTTGTTACTTGGCTCTAGCTTCAGTCTGTTTTTAATCAAATAAAAACTGGCAGTCATGTAAAAGCCACCATCATCTGTAAGTGGTGTTGTTACAAAGTTGCTTCTAGGGCTCCAAACCTGCCCTGGCATCAACATCAGCACAGAAACTTTATGGCGTGGGTTTCAAGGGCCAAGCAGCTCCTGTATGTTTAATGGGTAGGATGGCCAAACTAGAAATACCTGGTTTTCAACCTGGAGCTGAGCCTTGAAGAGGTGTTTATGAATGCTTTAACCCAGGCCTTGCTTGGCACCACCAGTTCCTGTGTCCATCCTCCTTAGAGCCACCCACCTGCAGGAGGCGCTGTAGGGATCTGTTGCTTTGTGGATTGGAAGGGGGTTGAAGGTGTAGGCCTTTTGCTGTCTGATATCTGGCAGCTTAAACTAAACAGACAAACAAAAAATAATCTTGTGGCTCTCGTTGCAAGTGGTTTTCTTTCACATGTCAAAATGAAAGCCCTTTCAATGTAAGCAAGCCTTTGTCCATTATAATGTTGGGCTTTAATTTGAGAAAGAATTGCATGAGGACCTGTTTTTGTATTAGTGGCCTGAGGGTGCATGCAGCATGGCTTATTGTGCAGGTGCTAAAATGCTGTAATGTTGTAATGAGTTCTTTCTTGCTGTGCATGAATTTTGGTGGCTGATGATGATCAACGCTGTTAGATAAGCAAAGCAGTGACACCATGAGTGCAGCAGGTTGCTGCGTGTTGTTAAAACGAATAGCTGAACTAAATTTATCCACACAACTATCTGATAAAGAGTGAGTGCACAGTAACAAGAGATAAATGTAGTATCCGCAAGTATAATAAATACTTGCTACAAATTAAGTCACTTTACTTTGAGTTTAGAAAGAGGAAATGCAGTACGTGACACCCATCACTGTTATGAATTTTTTCAATTTTGGAACATGCCAAAAAAGGAGTTTGAGGAGACTAAATGTGTGTCAGACTAAACAATTTGTTGTCTTTATGTACAACATTTCTGCACAAACGTTTTAGCCATCAGTGGAAAAACATGAGTCGGGCTACTGTTTAAAAGGGCTGTCAAAGCTGACCTTAAAGTAGTGCCATAGCCAGTGTGTCTCTGCCCACACATGTGCAGACACACACTTGACAAACACATGTCTCTTTAGTCCTTATCCTCCCCTGTGTCTCCAGCTATTAAGTTAAAAACACGACTCCTTCTAAGATGAGATGGCCAGTGTAAGCTGGTCAATGCTTGTGTGTGTGTGTGTGTGTGTGTTCTGTTTTTACTGGTTCTGTTTGTGCCCAGCCACCTTCTGTGTTTACACACAGTGCGTCATTGACAGTAGGGGTAACTTCGGTTGTCTCTTTTTGCAAAACCTGGCAAAATGTTTCATATGACCTGAAAAATAAGGCTGACATTTTTACAGATGCGAGTCTTCCACATAAACTGTCACTGTGGACTTTCGCATACTTCCACTTATCCAACATGACAGCTCTGTTTGTTCGAGACTTTGTTTCAATAGCAGCTGGTCAATTGTGTTTTTTTTCAAGGCTCTGTTTGCTCTTGATTTTATTCAAACACTGTTGCATCCTGCAGCAGCCCGCTAGCAGAAAATGGGTGATGTTGACGCGTGTGTTTGTTTTTGAGTAAAACTGCTGTGCCTGTAG
>VUQR01017493.1:8920-30018 GCA_015108515.1 Hemichromis elongatus
GTGAGGCTTTTAACAAGGGAACACAATTCTCCAAAACCCAGAGCGATGAACTCGAAGTCTACTGTAAGTGAGTTTAAGTTTCCAAGTAATTGTGGTTTCTTGGAATCCTATATATATATATATGTAAATATATATATATATATATATATATATATATATATATATATATATATATATAGTTTGGGTTTTTTTCTATTAGTTTGTTTGTTTTTAAATTAAATGATAAATTTAGGCTGTAATAAATGAACAGCTTTTTTCTTTACAAAGTCTATTTAAAAAAACCCACATGGAACCTTATTTTCTGCTTCAAACTGTGAAAAGTAGTGCTGCAGCAGAGTATCAACACCCGACAGGGCACTTGGGCAAACATGGGTGTGTTGTGGGGAGTGTGTAGGGAAAGTTACAAATCCCACAAAACACTCTGTATGCACCTTGTGTTGTCCGGGGATCTCTCCTCCTGAGCAGTCCGAAACGCTCATCTATCAAGGTGATTTCCCACGGCAGCTCGTCGTGGAAATACCTTTCTATGGGTCACCTTTGTATTGGCACCGATTCTCGACCAAATTAATTCACTTCATTATTCATGGCTCCGTGTAACACTGTGAGGTAGGATAGGGTGGGAGTTTTCTTCATTGGCATTTTAGCCCTATATAATGGCTGTGGATAGAACCGTGTTTGTTTCTTACTTCTTTCCTGGAGATCTGTGACTAGTATTGATAACATTGCAAACGGCACAGTGTATGACCAGTTTTACAGAAAACAACAAACCATCATGAGTTCTGTGAACAAAGGAAGACTGCTGCACATGTGTGCACACAATCACACGTCAGTCGGGGTGATGCGTGATGTCCGATGACATTTAATTTCTTGCCTGTCCCTTGGTGTAAGAATCATCACAAGGATGTGCAACGGGGCCCTGCGCATCATGAATCTGCGTGAAAGCCCAAGTCATGATTTTTTCCTTCTCTCTTCTTTCTTTCGTTTACTTCCTTGCCATAAAATGCATCACAGACAGGGACAGAAAGCGGGAGAGGGGTGTAGAGAGGGAGGGAGGCTGTGAATAGGCAGAGTGAGTGGCATGCATGGACAGCCCCTCTGTCTCTCAAAGACACTGCAGCAGCTGTATGCATGCGATAAGAGCATCCATTCACAGCCAACTCCCCCTTTTCCTCCTCCTACACACTAAAACACACACAAATGCACTTGTTTCCTCTCTCTCTGTCTCTCCATCTCTCTCTCTCTCACACACACACACACACACAAACTGATGCACACTAAACAGCCTCTCTGCAGGTTCCTCCGCAGAAGCTGCAGTTTGAAGCGGCCTCTGTCACCAGTCAAAGGTCTTCCCTGAAAATCATTTTTTGTTTTTCTCTGAATTTTCTCTGACGTAAAAGCACAGCTGAGTTAAACATGGTTCACATGGTGAGGCCGGGGGCGGGGATCACCTTTCTTTTTCCTTTCTTTTTGTTCTAACCAACAGAGCAATCACACAGCATTCAGCAAATGTTTCTGGGATCTTGCTGTTTGCCTTGTTGTTGTGCATTGCCTCAATCTGATGGCAGATGCTTTTTTTCTGTTGTTAAAGGCCGACAATTACTATCCCTATATAACATCTCTGTGTAGTATTGGGGAGGATGTCCATCGTATCTGCACCATCCTGTCACATCCATGTGCTTTCCATCATCAAGGGGAGAGTGGATAAAAAGTAAAAAATGAACCCAAACTTGTTCAAACTCTTGAGATTCAAATATTTTAACATGAATATACCCACATAACAAATATTTTTACCCATTATGTGACATGGGAATTTATCAATCTGCCATACCAAACTATATGATCCATTGATGCGATTCAACCCCAAGTCCACACAATGCAAAGAATGTCTGAGTGCCAATTAATTGGCGACTCCTTCCACCATTAGCTCATGTTGCACTTATAGCTAATCTGTATCCTGGCAGGGAGCCATGCATGGCCTGGCTCCCATCCAGGTCCGGGAGCTGTGGAGGCGACAGCCTTGAGCTTGCCCTGCACAGCACTGAGGAGCCTGGAGAAGATGTGGCGAACTGCAGCAGCACAAAGGAGACCTCACTGTTTATCAAAGATTAAGCAGTGTTTAGTATCTCGACCCTCCTCTTCCAAGCCAGCCTGTGCTCAAATCTACGCATGCATGTGCACGCACAGACACACACACACACACACACACAGATATGCCACCACCTCCAGCTCACACCCTAATTGTTTCCTGCCCTGAGAGTTTAATAAAGAACAAATTGCGGTTATTGGTGAGCAAACAGCACAGTACGGAGGTGGGAGTGTGATCATTGCGGTGCCAGTGCAGCAAAGAGAGAGAAAGGGCATCAGCCAATTTAATTAATATCTCTGTCAGTCTCAGGCTGAGAGCGGAGCAGCAGGCTGCGTGCGGAGAGACTTGGAGTAAGCACACTGACTGTTAGCATGCTATTACAGATACACTCGTGTTTCCTACCTACAGTGTAACTGTGAGTTCAGCTGCCAAGCAAGCCTCATTAGACCTGGGCTATCCCAAAAAGTCAGAATTACATAAATAATCATTCTTAATAAATAAATAAATGTGACTACTTTTTATATTCTGAAGCACCTTTTTTGCAAAGCTCGTGTAGATATTAATATTATGTACCACATATTCAGTGTGAGCGGACATCCTGTCACACTCAAATTCATAAACTCTAATTATTATTCTTTGCATTTGTTATTCCATCCGTGATACCTTACTGTGATTTTAAACAATCCATCTTTGTCGCTATCTGTGTACATCTTGCTTTCATGCCCAGTCGGTTTGCGTGCTTTTTTAAAAAAGCTTATCATGCTGCCTGCACACTGCCCAGCCTAAGTGTATCTACCCGTCATGTTCCCATAATGCTTTGTGGCAGCTGCAGCCAGATTCATGCACACAGGTATTGATTTTCTTCCCAGCTTTTTTTTTTCTTCCTTCGGTGCAACCCTTTATTTATCTCGCTAAGCCCCTGCCACTGGGTGTGAGGAGAGAACCAGCTCGCAGCTTGTGTGAGAGGACACAGTGAATTCGGCACGAGAGACGCTCGCCACATAACCTGGATTTATTTTCATTTATCTGTTATTTATCTGGCAGCGCTGCGCCACGGCTGAGTATAATCCTGCTCTGTGTGGGTTGCATGTGTAGGTATGCATGTGTGTGTTTGTGCCGTCTGTCCATCCGTCCATGCAAACACTCCATTCTCCACAGGCCACCTGACCCATTTTTCTGTGTGAATAACAATACTCCAGCCAATCATGGGCAGACTGAAAGACGAATGTTGGAAAAAGACTACATCCAGCCCGTCACACGTCAGAGTCCCAACCCTGCCTGTCGACAGTGAGGCAGGGACGGACAGAGTGTTATCCTCACTTCTTTCCCTCTTCCTTACCTCCTCCCCCTCTACGTCTTTACTGCACAGAGGCTGGTGAAACCGTAACCCAACCTACCTGGTCCCTAGCTTAAGTTTGTACTTTGCCAGTGTAGGCACTTCCTACATGCCCTGAGAAAAGGGAAAAACAAGCAGCTGCAAGGCAGCTCCAAAGAAAAGCTGTTCATTATAGCACACTACCCGCAGGCTACAACCCACGGTATATGTTGAAGGATTAACTCCAATCCGACCCGCAACACAAATGTTTACATTGGGGCTACACTGAGACTGTGAAGCAAGAACGGAGACTAGTTCTATGTTCATAAATAACCTTCAATTAAAGCATAATGCATATGCACTTCAGTGAGACATTTACGTGATCTGTTAACCTTTTTAACTGTGAACACACTGTGCGGCAAACACATCTGCCTCCAAGGACATCTCAGGGTGACTGAGTGTCTCCATAGAGACACAACTACCTTCAAAACACACAGTTCAGCTCAGGCTGGCTCAGATCAACTGTGCAACCCTAAACTTCTAACTGTACCTTTTTAAATGCAGGCCTGGTGGAGGAGAAACAGTGGGGACCGCACGATAATGTCCAGCAGCCTATTGATAGCAACTCTTGATATTTACTTCAAAGGCACATTATACACAGCCAATTAAACTGAAATAGTGTGGCTGGCTCCTCTCCTCCCCGGCAATGGCTGCAGGGATCGAGGCTGGCTGCAGAAATAACTCAAACACACATCCCAAATGTCAACAAACATGAAAGAAGCTGTGAAATGCACAAGAAGGCTCAGCATATAGACAGGCTGCATGCATATGTTAGAGCAATCTGTAATCTCCTAAAAAAACAACTGTCTACATGCTACCAAAACTAGCACTACCACACTGTAGAGTGTGCGATATCACTGGTGTAATCTAGCACTATTAGTACATTTGTAGAATAAGTAACTACAGTGAAGAGTACACGTCCTCTATATGTGTACGAGAAACTGACAGAAAGATCGTAAAGAGGGAGCAAGAGTACAAAAAAAGGAACTGCAGGAGAAATGAGAAGGGGCTACGCAGAGCAAAGAGAATCAGTGTGATAGCCGACGGCCCTTGTGTTTAGCTCGTGCACTGAATGAAAACAAGCCCCTGTTTGAGTGCGTGTGTTTGTATGTGTATGTGAGTCTCTGCAGTGTAGCGCTGGGGGGTCGGCCTCCTCGCAGCCTTACTGGTGCTGAATGCAGAGCAGGCAGCACCAGGCCAAGGCGAATGACTACAAGGCCTCCTCAGTGACTGCAGCACAGGCTGCACCTGGGGAACAGCCCTGCACAGCAACACAGCTGCAGCCAGAAACGCTATAGACGCCCTGAAGTAACCCTGCAGGAAGCACATTCGTGTATACCAGGTATGGACCATAACTGATAGATCTACAGAGCCATGCTGAAGTTTGTAGCTGTGGTGAGATCCAATAATGATAAAATGAATGCTCTTGCTTGTGTTATGCCAACTTGTCCATGACTGATTTATCTGTGGAATCCAGTTTTTTTTTTAAATATACATTCTTTTATGTCTTTGTATATGTGCATGTGAATGTGCGTGAATGTATGCAGTATGTAAGCATACAATTATAGTCAGTGGGTTACCCACTATCAACAGAAGCCTTTACCAACACCAACATACGCACACGTTGACCATTCACCCTGCCCTTATCTATGTATGTTTCATTAAGGACCCTATCCCCTCCCACAGGCAGCATGAGTCTCTCTGTCACCCAGTCTTGTTACTTTCAACTAAAAAACCCCACATAAATCAAGCACATCATCTGCCATTTAACTAGAACTTTTAGTACACACTCTAATCTTTTCTCCTTTAGATTACTACCACTTACTTTTTCACGTGCACTACTTAGTTCTTGCTGGCTTCCTTTCAATTGGTCCAGAATGCAGCAGCTAGCCTGCTGAGACGTTATTCCAGCAGTCGGTCTCAGCAATAATCTGATCAGGGCCTTTCAGCTCTTTTACGCTTTTATTTTAAATCCTGAGGCAGCCATGCTTTTTTTTTGAGTTCCTAAACTTTTAAACAATCTTCCATCAGAACAGCTGAATCTCTGGATTATTTTAAACATCTGGTGAAAACACATTTTTTAGAGGTTTTCATTAATGCTTGCATATATACTTCTATGCAATGTACACATACAAATGTACAAATATGTGCTCGTATGTATCTTTGCATGTTGGGATAGACACACTTAACTTTAATGAGTGGATTTATTATTAATCTCTTGGCTCCTCCATGTAGGGGTCACCACAGAAGATCATCTACCTCCATTTTACCCTACACCTGGCATCATCGTCACACTACCTCTCTGTAACTCCTCCATCACCACATCCTTGAACCTTCTCTAAGGTCTCCCTCTTTTCCTCCTGCCTGGCAGATCCTTATTTAACATTCTTTGTCCAATATATCCAAACCTTCTCGACCTTTCTTCTCTGACTTTTTCTCCAAACTGCTCAACCTGAACTGTTCCTCTGAGGAACAGTGTGGCGGGGGTATGGTCTGTGGCCTGCTGCAGCAGAGGGGCGGTACAGTGAGCTCTCAGGGCGACACTGAGGTGTGGCAGAGAGGGGAGGTGTGCTCAATTTAATGACCTTTTTTCCTCTCCGTGTATATAGTGACGGCGGTAACGAAGGAAGGAATGAATGGAGCAGCTAGGGAGTGACTGTTTCTCGTGTACTCTGGTGTCCAAACCACAGAATCAACTGCTGAAACGAAAATAAGCACTCATTCCTGTGTGCATTGGGTCCTTTATCACAAACAGCTTCTTGTATGTCCTGATCGCTCCCAATCTTCATTGCTACAGCCTTCTCCTGCTTATTGACACCTATCTTCTGTCTTGCTTCTAGTGATTTTCATTGTTCTTCTCTCCAGTTCGTACCTCCACCTTTCCAGGCTCCCTCACCCACACTTGCTCCCTTCTGTCACTCACACATATGATAGTCCATGGAGGCGCCTACCTGACCTCATCTGTCAGCCAGTCCATCACACCTGCAAATAAGAAGGGGGTCAGAGCTCCCTGATGTAGTCCCACCTCCACCTTGAACACAACTCACTACACCCTGGCTGTTCTCATACATGTCCTGCACTAGCTGTCCTATTTTGTGATTTCTTAAAGACACAGGGAGCTCCTTCTGATCTGTACTTCTCCATCAATACTCTGATGGCAAACATCACATCTGTAGCGCTCTTTCTCAGCATAAAGCCATACTGCTGCTTGGTGACTGTCACCTCTCTGCTAAAAAGGTTCAACAAGTCTTTTCCATAGCTTCATGACATGACTCATCAATGTTAACCCTTTGCAATTACTACAGTTCTGGACATCACCCTTGTTCTTAATATATTGGTACTGATCCACTTCTACATTCCTCACACATCCTCTCATTCTCTGTGACTGTGTGAAGCAATCTTGTTAACAAGTCTACCTCTCTCTGTCCTAAAACATCCATGGATCCATAAGAATGTCATCTGGACATTTCCACTCTTCAACTCTCTTACAAGTTCATAGTCCACACAACGCCACAGCTATTTCTGTCCTTTTGGCAAATCCACTACCATGTGTCCTTCCACATTTCTGTTACCTAGCCAACACCTCCTTGCTACCTCTGTCCACAACACTCCACAACACTCTTTGAATGTTCTTCCTCCGCTAGTTCATTTTACTTTCTATCTTCACCATAATAGAACATTTCATCTCCAATGCCGTTGGTCTTGTTTCCCCTCCACCTCGTCTCATGCACACACAATATACTGTATCAACCTTCCTTCTCACCATCATATCAGCCAGATCTTGTGACTTTACTCTACACTTCTGCCCACTTCTCTCTCACTACCTCCTAACACAAATTCCCCCTCGAGTGTGCCTTTGTCTTTGGCCAAGAGTAGCACAGTGTTAACCAGCACCCAGTTAGTATTAGGAGGGGGCCATTGTTGACTAGGATCCCAACTGATCCAGTATGGAAACTCCACTTTTGAGCCACATGTTTGATTTGGCACCACAATGTAAAAAAGTTCAGAAATATGAATCAATACAATGTGCCATTTAATAATAACAAAGCTGGTTACACAACTCATTCCTGTTTGTAACAGACCTTTTAAATCCTCTTCTTTTGGCAACGACTTCTGAGGACTGTTTGAATCCTGACGATGATTAGCTCTGTTGGTCAAGCAGTCAGGAGCACTCTGATGCACAGTTTAAATAATGTGATGACCTTAATGTGTTTGTGCTCTTGTTTTATGGGCTTTGGTTGGTTGCACCTGGTTAACAAATGATGATATTTTATGTCCGTGCAGCAAAATTAGTTACAATGGCAGCAAACATACTAGATATAGCCATACTATGTTAAAATAACTGAAGATATTTTCCCATCGGTTAGTTCGGTTTATGCATTAGTGACCAAACGCAGGTGTTTTTCAAGAGCCTTAATATTCAGTGAGCATTTTCCCTTTACTGTGTCTGTCATGGTATACCAAAACTGTAAACCCAATCCTCCCTGTCCTCCACCGTCCTCTTTAAACAGTAAATTGCTAAAACAACAACACAACAACAACAGCAGCAACGAAATAATAATAATTTAAAAAAAGAAAGAGAAGAAGAATCGTTATGGAGCTACTTTTGAAAACAAAATTAAAAGGTGCTTCACAAGATGAGAAAGGAAAGTAACGGCAATAAAACATTTAAGAAAAGTTAAAGGTGAAACAACACTAGCAAGGGGAGACAAAACTAAGAATCTAAACACGGGTAAATTAAAAACAAATGTAAAATAAATAAAACTTATCACTAGGAAGAGATGATAAAACATTATGAAAACAAATGTAAAAAAAACTTAAAGAGGAAGCACAAAAAAGCCTGCTTATAAAATGATGTCTTTATGAGAGATTTCTAAAAGGAGCGTGCCAAAGAGGAGCCCGTCTCCTTATGGAGGTTGTTTCAAAGAATGGGTCCTGAGCAGAGCCTCAGCTGAGGATTACCAATGGGTTACCAATGAGCAGAAGACCTGAGATTTCCTCCTGAGAACCGAGGAAAAAGCATCTTTCAGTTTAACCATTTTTTATGATTTCCTGCCTCTTTGGAGCTAAAATAGGTCACCCAAACACACGAGATATCGTTAAAAAGACCAGGATGTCCTCTGTTGAGCATACCAAGACTTAGCCGGGTAACTCAAATAAGTCAAAAGCTATAAACCAAAACACATGTCCATTACAGAGGACATAACTGAATAGGCTCAGCCCAGTGTGGGCTTTAAAGTCATCAATAAAATCTCACAATCAATTCTAAAACTGATTGGTAACCAGTGAGGACACGCTAAAATAGAAGTGATGTCCTCTCTTTTTGGTATTATTGAGAAGTCTGCATGTTGGCTCAAACATGCCTAACCTTGAGGAAGTCAAAGCATGTATGACCATCTTTACATTTCTTTTAGATAAAACTGAACTGCTCAATAGTCACGTTTTCCACATGTGTGGAACACCACAGCAGTGTTTCCTTGTTGTAATCCCTCGTCCTTTCAGTGTTGGCTAAGAATCAACTCTTTAACTGTTGTTCCACCTCACTGAAAGGCATTATCTTTGTTCTCTCAGTAAAACAAAGCTGTTAGATTCCAAAAATAGTGGAGCATAAGAACAATGTTTTCTGAAGCAGCAGGCCACTATATAAGCACTATATCAGACAACTACAGCTCACTGTTGCTTTTACTGGATGTCCTGGCTGAATACGTTATAATTTTCCATTCTTTTCTAATGGACACCGGGGTTTTTAAAGTGGTGCTTTGTTAGTGTAGCCTGCAACAACTCGACAAGGCTCGGTCCAGTGAGACTTGCAGAAGGCCTGTCTGCACACCAGGCTACACCTTCCACACTGAGAGAGCCACAGTCAATTATTCATAGCAGAGACAGAAAAGCTACATTTCACAAAGTTTTTTGTTTCAAGTGTTGATATAATTTTTAGTAATGCAATATTTAAATGCTGAAGATTGGTCATCGGGATGCAGGGGGTCAAGCCATCTTGAGTTGAGTTGTCAGTTAGTGTGAATATAGACTTGGGCACACACACACACAAAAAGCACAGTTAAAATGTGCACAGCAGAGGATAAGGGGAATGGACGGTGCGTCAGTAGGATGTGTGCACCGAGACGTGAATAAAGACCATTTGCTCATGGATTCATAGGCTTCCGTCATCCATTATTTAGAATTGAGAAGAGCAGTGGATTGGTGGCTGAATGATTTTTTCTGACAGCGTTTACATGGCTGACGGCTACAGATGGGCCGATTTTTACGGCTCAAGATAAACACTTTGTGTTTTCAGCGCAGAGACTTTTTTTCTGTAAAGATAACCAGTGAAAAAGGTCCTCAAGGATCCAGGGTGCGAAAAAACATGGTTCCCTTTACACAATGTGACAGTGTGGTGGTGAGTTTAAAAGCTCCAGATGCAACATATTTAAATGACAAAGACTATAGTACAGGAATATATGCCTGTGTCTGAAAAACATGCCTGTGGCAAATCCATTTATGGACAATTAAGAGATTGCTATAGATTTCAACATGAACGATTTTGCCTCAAATGTGAAGCATCAACAAAAAAGCAGCTACTAGCCAGCGTTTGCCCTGCATCCAAAAGCAAAATAGCATTAGCTCCTGTCTATTGAGTTTGCTAAATGCCCCACATAAAGTGAATTTGCCCCCCAGGGCTGGGAAACAATCACGGAGGCGAGTGTTCCATTTAAGTGATTTGAATGATCGGGGAACTGCAGTGCCTCCTATCAGCCAGAGAAATGGGTCAATACACTGAGACTAAGTGACATGGCTGGCAGTCTGCGCTCTTGTGGAAGACTGGGCAGAGGAAGAAGAGCGGGACCTAACTGTCATTGGGTCAGACACATGTGGAAATACAGACGTGCACATACACCGAATGACTCTGGCTAGCTAGTACAAGCTAGGCCTGAGATGGTGCACAAACCTCTCTTCTTCTTTTGACAAACAACACTTGTAATTGGCATTTGGCCAGGATAAATAGTCTTTTCTACTGCAGTGTATTCGTTCTCAATATAACTGTGAACCTTTATCTCACTGCATGAACAACCCTGTAGAAATGCTCCCAAATAAAAGCACTTTTCTGTAAACTAAACAGAGTTGTACCACTGTGTGTTTTCTCTTTTCTAATCGAGAAAGCATATTACATCATTCTGTTAGTACCAAAAATAGCCACCGCATCACTTTCTCGCTTATAGTAAGTTAACTCATATGCAATTCTCAAAAAAAGGTGAGAAAAGAACTGTACAAGAACGATGCAGCAAAAAAGGCAAACAAGGTCCACATCAGTCACAAAAACACCAATGTCATCTTTTACACATTATGCAGGAGTCTCTGTAGTAAGAAAAATGCCATGACTTACCTTCAGGGGTGATTGACACTGTGTCTTTCTCCCAGGACACAACAGTGATGTAGGCCTCCACTGAGGCAGGAATAATACACTTGAAGACCGCCACATTGCCTCTCATGGCTTTCTGGTCCTCCACCCGGACAGTGTAGGGCTCTCGTAGGACTAGAAGAGGACAAAAAGGTGTGTTTAATGTAAAATGGGGTCATTTCAAATTAACACGGGCCTTCTGCTCGACAGTCCCCGAGTTCATAAAAAGCTTTTGAGCATATTTAATAATTGCTATGAAATTTTAGCTTCACATATCAAATAGTTTTATTAGATATGTAGATACTTTTTTATAGGCCAACAGACTTTCAGGCCTTTTTTGCACCTTGAAATCTCAAGCAGTGCATGAGCAAAAATATCTGAAAAGCTATAATATGAAATCCTGAAATTTTAACTGGTCTTTCTTACCACCAAAATGAATCAGGATGCTTATTTGGTGACAGACACCTCAACCTCAAATACACCTCATCCTGTAAAGTCTAATATTTCAGTCAAAACCTCTAAATGATGTGCGATGAAATGAGCCAATGGAAAACAAAACAGAGTGACGAGCAGAGAAACTGACCAGCCTTAATGTGAACATCTTGGCTCCTGATTCTCCCTGAGGGGTTCTCCGCTGTGCAATAGTAGGTATTGTCATGGATGAGTTTGCTGAAGCTGGAAGGGGGGATCTGGAAGATCTGAAGGGTGCCATTGGGGTGCACATGACGGATCCCTGGCACATCATAGATCTCCTCGCCGGTGGCCAGGTACCAGCGCAGTGAGACAGGAGGCACACCTGCGGCGGGACAGGGCACCGATGTCCCTGTGGTGCTGGCAAACACTACCTCTTGCACAGATGCATTGACAAAATATAAGCTGGAACGTAGATCTTCACCAAAAACTGCAGAAAGAAATGAGAGCAGAAAACCACGTAAGACACGGCATGGCAAATCGTTGAATAACTACCAAGAAAAGACCCGCCATAAGATCGGTGAGAGAACAAGCATATTTACATATTAGTGCACGACTGCATTTGATTTGTTTCTTTTAGTTTAGGCCAAATGTGTTTTGCACAGACTGGCTGCTGTGTTTGTCCTCACTGCAGTGATAACAGCTGGCAGGACTGAGTTTCTTGTTGTCTGTGAGGAGACACTGCAGCAAGGCCCCGGAGAGTAGTAGTAGATGTGAAACTACAGAGCCGCAGAGAAAGCCAGACCTGCCTACAGACAAAGTGCGTCTAGCCGTACCAGGTTCAGTTCAGTTCCTTTCAATGAGGCCTTATTGTCAAGAAAATAGCTTTTTTTTAAACGTTCACCAAAAAATGCAAACAACATTCTTCTAAAACGTGAGGTCAGAAGTAAGCCTGTGGTCCACAACGTATTCACCAAAGGGTCTGATGGTGTTTTTCACCTGGATGCACGCATTGTCCTCTAAGTCACGAAAATGGAACACATCAAGACAGCAACTATGCTCGGTTTCACAGCCTTCTTATATTATTACACCAAAGTGAGGTGGTTAAGCTAAGGACCTGCTGCTGAATTTCTTTAAGCTCTGATGAATGTGTTTCTTTGTAATTACAGTGAATGTATGTTTTAGACATACTGCAGAAATTTAATTTGGGTGCATTGCACTGTTTATGTAATTGTTTTACTACTAATATAGCTTAGTACAGTACTTAGTAGATTTATTACATGAATCTTTCTGCATTTTGTAGATGGAATTGTCTGAAATATAATTCAAAATCCCTACTGGCCTAACTGCACGAGCTTCAGGGCAAAAGCACGCCAACAAAATCAACAAAGTTCTTGTTGTTATGAGCTTAGAAAGACATTATTTGCTATTTTTTTGAATAAAAAACTTAGCACTTTAAGCTCAAATAATCATTTTGAATGAGAACTTTTACTTTGCTTGTTTTTAACTGTATTTTAACCCTCACAATAACACATCCATACGTTTGCTCCTCACAAACACATCTGTGCCTACATTTTACTTTCTTTTACATCTAAAAGTCATCACAGCAACATTTAATTTTGGATTTAAAACAATAATTATTTATCATTACAACAACAATATATTATATTACTGCTGTGGCATCAAGATTCAGTGACTACCATTTGTATTTTGCCAAAATACGTGCACCAGCTGGTATGCTGTGTATTTGTCATGTGTGCAACAGAAGATGTTTCATAGTCATCTTAACTAATGAAGCAAGTCGATGTAATGCGATGCAGTTCCCCAGCAGTAAGTTACCGCTGTGGATAAAAACTGACAATGCAGCTCTGTGCTGTAATGGACAACCCACACTGTCGGCATGCAGCCAGGATATGTATATTGGCTGGATCCCAAGTAAGACAGGAGAACTCATTCAGTACATCCAGTGCAAAATAAAGTCATGGTGTGTGCTAACTGCAGAGCCTGTTTGTAACATGTTTCTATAAATCACAGTTCTCACTTACTGTAGTTCCTTTTATACAATTTTGTCTCCCCGAGGAGATTGTAATCGTTATTTAAGAGATTCATCACCAATAAATGAGGTTCAACAACAGTGTTGTGTCTTACAAGAAAAGATACCAGGGTAGGCTGCCATTAGAAACATAGCTAAAAGACAGTAACACGAGTATGTTGTGCTGCTCATCATAATCACATAATTGCTTTTCTATGTGTTTTATTTCTACTAGTTTTTAATTAGTCCTTGTTTAGCTGAGTTAGCAACATTTATTCATGAAAAAGTGATCGAAGGTGAGCATCCGTTTAGTTTATCTGTCAGTTCATATTTAAAGATGCTGATGAAACTTGTTTGTCTATTAGATCCGTGAATATCCCACCAAGCACCTAGGGTCCACTGACATTCTTTTTCAGGTTAAATCAGGCTCTTGGTTTAAAAATATGTTCCACTATGTGTAAATTCCGATGGACGGTAAAGCGAGATCCAGGCTCAATTTGCTTCAAAAATGATACTTTACTAATTTACTCTAGTTTACTCTTTCACTTTTCCAGCTAAACCTTAAAAAAGTAAACTTAAACATGTCTTTCAAACATAAGTGAAACATATGTGTTGGGTGGTGCTTCTATAGTGTGCAAAGTATTGAAAGGAGCTATACTAGATCTACTGTGACAGTGTCAGCAGGGACCAGGGAGGGTACAAGCTATGAAGTTAATGACAAATGTTTCATTAATATAACATAAAGGTCATGGCCCATACACATTTAAAATGACTGGCTGTTATGCGTTGCTTTTAAGCTGAATATCCAGTTCACCTTAATTTTCAGTGTAATTGAGGATCTTTTATTGAAATATGCAATTTTGTAAGTGCTTCTTTCACTCAACGTCACTGAAGGTCACTGATATTCTGGTTGCTATGCTGCTTGTAGCCACTTCCTCTATACATGCACCTTTACATGTAATGGCATTTATATTTCTACCAGAATGTACAAGGATGATAATGGCAAAGCCTGTAGATGTGACGAAGCTTGCTGAAATACTGCCCACATGCTTCTTTGTGCTGCAAGTATGGGCTATCATCTGCTACTGAAATCCGCTCTGCTATCTGCACAAACCAAATAAAACATTTTGCACACATACAAACTTGCAAATGATAATTTCTCACTGCACACAAAGCGGTATGAGTGAACAGAGAGTGGTCAGCAGCCCTGCAGAGCTGTTGAATGAGCAGCCTCTGTCAGTCACCCTCTGTAAATATTGCATCTCTACAGTATGTCTGCACTCTGCTAATGTGGCCTACCTCCTCCTGTCCCCAGCATGCCTGTGCGACAGCTGCCAATCCCCCCTCCCCAGAGACCAAACATTTTAGCGCTTCATAAATTCCTAATGAGCGTTCTCAAGTCACCGGCTACTTCCACCCACTGGTCGTTCGACCTGTTACAACAAACAAACAGTGTGGCGTACACATGTTTCTGCACATTTCTATCTGCACTCACTTCACACATACAGTACTCAGAGGGCCGGGCCTGGAGGTGTCGAAAAGAGAACGGCTGTAGTTGTCGACAGCTACAAGACTGCAGTTTCTTTTTCCATGAGATGGCAAGAGAGGGCAGAGTCACTATGATGCACAGTTCAGCTGTGGGAGACTTTATTGATTGCCAGCTTGGCTATGTTTAAGCTTATTGTAATTTTTATATCCTCAAAACAGTTGTTCTCAGAGCTTGACTACACTGTCATAAACGCAGCACATAAGCTGCCAGCAGGCCAAAATCATTAGACAGAGCCATAATAAATAATTTAGAATGGCCCTCTCCAACTATAATGATACAGACAACTTCTCAGGGGTTAATTTACAGCCATGTAATCACACAGAGTAACAGCTTGTCAGTGGTTTTCTCAAGCAGGAAAGTCTGCCATCAAGATGGTCATAAAAACACAGCATCTGTTATGAATAGCAGGGAGCGAGACTCTTTTATATGGATGACTTTGTCACCACGGTGCAGTTCATTTTCTTCCAAAATAGATGTGTTAGCTCAATCTGAACCTGATCTTCAACAAACTGTACAATGTAAAGGCTGAAAAAATGCAAGAGTTATGTTTGTCACATTGCATGAAATTTCTTTCCAATGTAGTGATAATATTTACAATTATGGGGAAGCCCAGGTGACAGTAAGATTCATTTGAAATTACTACCATAAAATATATGAAGCTATCAATGAAACCAAGCAATTAAACTATTTAACTATATGCCAGACCTTTATATTAGATCACGAGTTACGAATAGCACCTCATAATGACAGGTCAGTAAGAAAAAAATAGAGTCTGGATTCTCTTCATATCAGAATATTATTCATTTTCATTTACCTTGGCCGGTGTAGTGGTTACAACCAACTTTAACCATAAGTGTTGAAAGTGACAGAGTGAGGAAGAGAGTTTCCCCCATAACTGCTTTTGTCTCAGTCCGTTTTGTTTCAACTCAAACTGCCTCTACACATTTCTGTTTGGATGATTTTTTTTTTTTAAATGAGAAAGCCTGATGGATGCAAAACCCCATCAGATCCCAACAGTTTCAGAAAGATACAATACATTGTGAGTGCATTTACGTTTTAGAGGAAAATAGTTAGGGTGGGGGTTTGATGGGGAGATGGGGGAGCTGGAAAGCTCTCAGAAAGTAACACAGAGGCAGCTATGTACACAGAGATGGAACGAGAATGCAAAGAAATGGGAGAAGGGTGGCAGAGGTCAAAGCATGTCAAAAGCTTAGTTGTCATTCACAACCTCCTCGAAATGAACGTGTTTACCTTTTTTAATCCTCTTCAATCTTTCTTTCTGTATCTATTTCTTTTGCAGCTGTGTGATTGCATTCTCTTCTGACCTTCATCTGTCCTTCACACTACTGTAACCCTGCCTTCGACGTTCCCATTTTCTCCACCTTTACACAAGGATACAGGTACAGAAAAAACAACAAACCCAAGCAAAAAAACTGTGCATGAAGCCAACTGTCCACGTGGTCCTGATATGTATTTATTATCCACTGGACCTTTCTTGCAGCTGGAAATTTGGAAAATTATAGAAAACAAAACATATGCTCTGCTGTGCCGTGGCTCATGGTTCGTGAAAATTGAAAAAAAAAATCAACCACATGATAAATAATAAAGGTACTTGGACCCTACATCCAGCAATGCATCTGAATCTGGTTAATAGTAGACACTCCTCACAGTCTTCCCTCTTACTCTGACACTGAGTAATGGCTAATAAAGAAGAACCCACACATAAACACAATTTGTATTTTGGGGAACATAATATTGAATATTCAGTTGTAAATTAACAGCCCAAGACTATTTATCATAATGGCTGCTTGCAAGCAAAGAGACAGTATGTGGGAGGCTGCTGGCTGTCATCAAGCGTGTATACCACCGTTAAATAATAATCTTATTAACGGCTGTGATAAAATAGAAAGACGTAACACATACAAATGCACATCTCACAGATGCGTTGCGCATTGTTTTTGCAGAGGGATAAAGCACACTTTTGAGGATCTGTTGATAACACTGGGACCGCGCGAGCAAGATCAAAACAAGAGCTAGCAGAATGTTGAAACAGGAGATAAAACATTTATGTGGACCCTATCAATACTCAGTCAGCCGTCAGCCTGCTTGGCAGATAATGGCTGCGGTCTACAACGCTTTGGTCCACATCTTGTTGGATTTTCTGTTCATAGGGCTGTCTCTCGCAGTAATGGGCTTTTTATCAATAATACTCAAAATGAATATAAAACAGCAGACAACACATAAATAATTTGCACTAATAATTACACATTAACTAAATTAATACTAGCTAGAAAGAAACAAATTCGCAGTGGGGAGAGGCGCTACAGCTTTATTTAGGCACAGTAAAGACAGATTGACAGTAAAGAATAAAATAGAAGAGAAGTGCATCAGAATAAGTCATTTCCAGGAGAGGAGCTGTGTCTGCTGTGGGGGGCTTTTTCAGTTTTGCTTTGTTTCTGGTCATTCTGTGGCTGAAATTTGACTGTGGAAGAGGCTCAGGCGGCTGCAGCCACACACAGCAACTGGGGTCCAGGTGTTTGTCTTTTCTGATGACAGATTAATTTGTGCCACAAAGTCTAAATGAATGAGTCCACATGGAGCTACTGTTAACGTATACAAAGGCTCACTCTTACAAAAATGATATTAGTCATTATACCATGAAACTGGCAGAAAACACAGTACACTCTGACTGCACTTGCATAATAGCTTTTTCTTTTTCAACTATATACAAACTATTTAAATCCTTCAATGCATCCATTCTCTGTTCCCTTAACATGGCTCTGGCGTTACCTACATGCCATTAAATTATCATGCTGAAGGAACACCAACCCTCTCCCACTCCAATCGCGCCCACACACAGAGGTATACTCTCTAACAGCTTCTACATGGCAGCCTGTGCCAGAGTTGTCTTAATCGACATTACTTTTCCCAGAGCCAAAATCACAAAGAGGAAAAAGTGATATTGTTCAATTATGAATCCCACGCATGTATAATAGATGGACTCTCACTTTTTTTTGCGCGTGTTCTTCCTTAGCAATTCTCAGAAGAAGGGCAGGAACCGGTGGGGGTGGGATGGGGGGTCCTTTTGAGTTAGCCTCTTCCTCTTCCTGTGTGGAATAATGCTTGGCACACTCCCAGATGTCAGCGCCTATTGGTGGCAGGCCCTGCTGAAGACTCTAATCGTGGATTGCAGGTGACTCCTCATGCAATCTTCTCTTTGTGGAGCCTCTGCTACTATGCTCGGAGCTCAAGGGCAACAGACAAGCTTCGGTCACGGAGAGTGCACACAGGCGTGTCAGATGGATCTGTGCACTGTGTGTGTGTGTGTGTGTGTGTGTGTGTGTGTGTGTGTGTGTGTGTGTGTGTGTGTGTGTGTGTGTGTGCGGGCTTTCTCTTTGCTGCAGGATATCAGGCTCCCTCTTAAAGACCCCCACAACTTCCTGTTTCCTGTCTCTGCAGGAAGTAGCCTTACAGTTACTTCCTGTGTGAGGAGCTGCTTTAGAAGCAGTTTTCTGCATGAACAGCTTTCCAAGGCAATGAGGACACAAAGACTATTTGGCCATCAGGAGCAGTGAAAGAATCCTTGAAGCACATTTACAGATTGAGAAGAAAGAAAGCTTTTAAAGTTCAGAACATGTAAGAAATTCATGAGTGAGATGCCAAGAACAGTAAGGATGACTCTAGCGTCTGTGTCAAACATTTTCCTATTATGGAGGAAACTGAATTGTTTCTGTGGGCTGTAACCTGGTGACAGCTCTTCTATTTCCACAGCTCACAGGAAACAAAGCATTACCATTGACACCAGGGTCTAACTGATAGGAATTTATTTAGTATTTTTCTGTGCACCGCTTCCTAATCTCTGCTTTCTTTTTATCTTTATTTTCATATAATACTCTTCTTATTCTTCCTGCTTGTCCTTTATCTATTCTCTGCACCCTCATTTGCCTCTTGTTTTTTGCATTCATCACTTGCTGCCTTTCTCCCCCATCTTCCCCACTTTCTCCTCCCTTATTATAGTTCAGAGACACAACATGATGGCTGAGGAGAAATGGTTACTATGAAGTCTCTGCTCAGAAGCATCCCTAGTGTTTAGTTTAGTTAGACACTTGAAAAGGGAATTTTTCTCCTCCTCCTCCCCCCTTTCTGTGGGAGCCAAGGTGTGGGTGTCAAACCTCTGAGGTCAGCTGGTTCGGTGGCCTTGGCTTTGAACGCCTTGTGGGTTCTGATCCTGGACAGGCCTAACCACTAAACTGGACAGAACCTATCTATCACTATGGAAACGGTCACATCAGCCAATCATAAAGCCAGAATCTGAGTCAGCATAAAATCTAGAGAAAAGCATATGTTTTATTCTATTCTGGTCATTTATCTAAATCTGTTTCTGCTCTTTTGTAAACATCTGTGGCTTGTTTGAGATCAGCATTTAAATTTGAAGTGAAACAGAAAAACTCCTTATAACCTGATGTGAAACTCACACGCACATAAAAGTGTGTGTTCCTTCCATCAGTGATGTGTTAATTGAATTCTATTCAGTTTTTATTCATTTCTGCCAAATAACAACAGTCGCCTCAAGGCACTTTATATTGTAAGGTAGACCCTACAAGAATACATACAGAGAAAACACCCAACAATCATATGACCCCCTATGAGCAAGCACTTTGGCGACAGTGGGAAGGAAAAAACTCCCTTTTAACAGGAAGAAACCTCCAGCAGAACCAGGCTCAGGGAGGGGCAGGACCATCTGCTGCGACCAATTGGGGTGAGAGAAGGAAGACAGGAAAAAGACATGCTGTGGAAGAGAGACAGAGATTAGCGGCTCAAAAAGTTGGCAGTTCGTCTTGTAATCGGAAGGTTGCCGGTTCGAGCCCCGGCTCCAACAGTCTCGGTCGTTCTGTCCTTGGGCAAGACACTTCACCCGTTGCCTACTGGTGGTGGTCAGAGGGACCGGTGGCGCCCTCCAGTGTCCGGCAGCCACGCCTTTGTCAGTGTGCCCCAGGGCAGCTGTGGGTACAATGTAGCTCACCATCACCAGTGTGTGGATGGGTGGATGACTGTAATGGAAAGCACTTTGGGGTCCTTAGGGACTAGTAAAGCACTATATAAATACAGGCCATTTAGTATGATTCAATGCAGAGTGAGAAAGGTGACTAAAGCAGAGGAACAATTCTAAATATGAAATCTTACAAGGGTGATCACAAAAATTTATCTCCAGTTGAAATCATCCACGAAGTTCGTTAAAAAAAAAAAAAAAAAAATATGGTTACATTTCAACAATATAGTACATAAATGTTATTTAATGTTGTTTTTCATTGTTGATGTGGAAAAACATCTATTTACACAAGGCTACTATTGCAGAATTACAATTGGCAAAGAAGGGTCGTAATAATTTTATAATTTTACCAAAAACATATTACTGAAACTGCACTAAGGTAATTTTCTTCTACTTACTATTTTGTTATTTCAAATCAAGGCCATTATTTGCTTTCATTTGCTCATTGTTCTCATCTTCTTCTGTCTCAACTTAGAAAACTGTAACCACTGACACTGAACAGTTCAAGATTCAAAAGATAAAAACACAGCAGGAAAAGCTGCATAAAGAAAACATCACCCAAATGAAAGAGCATGTGTGAGAACAGATGAAGACATTTTTAGGGACTGAACGCTCTCATACATCTATTTTTTTCACCCATGACAAAAGTAGCCGGGCTATTTGGGGATAAATGTCTCCAAAGCTTTCAGTTATAATTGAGCCTTTTTATCTTTCTGGCTCCCCTGGTTTTCCTAAACCTAGATGCATGTCTAAACACCAGGTTTATGAAAGCAGCGTTGATGTGGAAATCTCCTAAAATTAAATGGAATTTCAGCCCATTTTATATATTTTTCTGTTGTTGGTTTTGTCCGCAGCACTGTCACTATAACAGGCACTGACGCCGCGTGGGAGTGTGTGTGTGTGTGTGTGTGTGTGTCGTGGTGACCCAGTGTGACGCCGTAGTAAGCACTGCACATGGCTGCCAGCAGACAGACAGAAAAGAAGTGTGGGAAAGAAAAGACAAAATTATGTAGGGAAAGTATTGGAGAAAATCGGCTGAGAGGAGAAAGAAACAAAAGCAAAGAAAGAGAAAAAAATACTTACAGGCTGAACTTCTATAATTCACTATTATCAGGAAGTCCTAAAAACTCCCTGAAAAGCCTTCAATTAATACAAAATGCTGCAGCCAGAGTACTGACAGGGACTAGAAAGAGAGAGCA
>VUQR01017494.1:0-26024 GCA_015108515.1 Hemichromis elongatus
AGCCGTCCACCGGGTCGGCCTCCAGAACTATGTTTGCTGCCACTGGAGCCGTAGTTGGGGTTTTCTTTTTCTTGGACGGTTTGATTGAGACTGTTTTTTGTGGTTGGACGGTTTGGTCTGCAAGTGTGGAGACAAGAGGGCAGCGAGCACGGGGTGCTCAGACACCAGGGAGCGGAGACACGGAGCACGAGTGCTGGAGAGTGACACAAGACGGGACTCGGGAGCGCACGGGGATTGATTGTCGGGGATTTATTTATTGTTGTTGTTTCTTCACATTCACTGTAAATAAACCCACTGTAAATGCAGAGCTTCGCGCCTGGGTCCTACTTCCCCACCTCACCCACGGTCTGCCACACAGACCGTGACAGCTAATGCAGTCAATCTCTTGAAGAGTCATAGGATTGTACATTTAAACTTATAAATGTTAGCTAAAAAGTATGTAGCAGCTTTTTATTTTAGCCAATTTCTCATATATTCCAACAATGGCCATAGTAATTTAGTAACGGAGTAGTTTATTGTTGGAAACACAATGCATGTTTGGTTTTGTGAGTAAAGATCCATCAAAAAATGTTACATGTTCAGTTAGATATCTGGTAATTCTATGAGACACAAAAAACCCCATTGATTTTCATTATGTGAGAAAATGAGTTTCTTTCCTTCTATAGCTGAGTGTTGAAAGAAACACATGGTTTTCTCCATCGTGTGAAACTCCTTTTCCACTATATAAAAAAAGAAGAGAAACCAGTATTCTTATGACAGGAATTCTAATAAAAACTCTCGCGTCTCTCAAATCTCGCACTTCTTTTGTGTTAAATCCTATTAGCAAAACAAACAACATGCAGAAAAATGGAAAAGGTTCTCCGGCTATTTTGCTCAAGACAAATAAATGGGAAATTTTTCAAGGATGGTTCAGTGGGCATGCTGCCATCAGGCTATACATATCCTGACATTTTAAACCGTTACATGACTACCACGCATCTAAAGCAAGTCTGAAACATTTTTAACTACAGATTAGTTGCATACTGCATGGATTTCCACCTTTTTGTGTGTGTCAAAAAACATAGGCCTTCCATTAAGGAAAGCCAGAATTAAGGCTGTATTAATAATATTATTTATTTATTTATTTATTACATATTTAATCACCTTTACTGGCTTTTTTGTTACCTCTTCAGCCCAGTGCCCAGCCAATGAGGAACGGTTTTCATCCTCAGGTGTGATACTGAGCCCTGGGTTTCCCAGCAATTATCCAAACAGCCAGACATGCTCCTGGTTGCTGCGTATGATTCCAGGTACTGTGTGTATCCTGTCTGTCTGTCTGTGGGGCTACACATGGATGTTTTAAAAATCTTGTGATTGAAAAATGCTTTCCATCTAGCCCACTGCAGCCATCAGTCTCTTTACAACCAAGAAAAAAATTTGCAAAATGACACTTAAGCTACGTGTTATTTACTTAACGTGTCCTTTGCTTTATTCTTGGGGCTGATAGGCCTATGTATCTGCATTTGGTCTTTCAGCCTAAATATGCATACATTTGCATACGCCTCTGCATGTGTGTGCATTTGGCATATACTATGTGTTGCATGGTAAAGTATATTTGCATGTGGCAGTAAATGATTGTGTCTTTTTTTTCTTCCCTCAGGTTACACCATCAATATCTATGTCGAGATGTTTCACAGCGAGAAGCAGTTTGATGAACTGGAGATTTTTGATGGTACACAATGTTTTCCTACATTTGTTACATCTGCATACACACACACTAATGCTCAGACCCAGCTTTAATTTATCTTTTCTTGTTCAAAATACCAACAGTTCAGTTAATAATATACATAATACTTAATTCTCATTTGAGGTGATAGAATTTTACCCCCCAGGACTTCTAAGTAGGTTACAGAGCAGCAAATTTTTTGTACAGAGTAGATAGTGCACTCTGTGTATAATTGTGTCCCCTGTTTTTGTACAGTGTATATAAAGAACTTTATGAAGCTATTTTAGAATAATTTGACTTGAGACAGCTAAAAATATTAATTTTTCTGCCAATACACATTATAACAAGCTACCCAAACACAAATTACTTTTCAGATATGCCAGTTTTATTGGAATTACCAAGTAGGGTGAACACATTTGCACATAAGTTCTCTCTCTTAGTATTAATCTTGCTTGGTCAAAACAAATGTAAGCTCCCTCTGATATTTCTGACATCACAGAGGAAGCATCAGTGACCGCGTTGTTTTCTAATCTATTGAAGCATTATTAAAAAGTGAAAGCTGTCAATAGATGTTTCTTAATCTTTTTTGTAGACTATTTGAAGAACAGATGATCCAATGGTATTGAAACCAAAAATAATGAATGAGTTGTGTGTATTTTTTAAACAAATTCATGTAATCATGTAAGCTGAAGGTAGCAAGCAACTTCTAAAAGTCGGTAATCGTGTGTACCTTATATCTAATAAATTTCATTGCTGCTTTTTGTTAGGCTATTTTTCATCTGGAGATATGCATGGAGACTCATATCTAAGAAGAAGAACTTAGTCACATTTTTCCCACTATCATCCCTACGTTTCTTTGCAGCAGATACTTCAATGACAAAATAGCATATTGTCTACAAAGGCGCATCTATAAAAATCGATCATTTATTGTACATATCTCTGAAAACAAAATGACTTGTTTCATTAGGATCTTCCGGACAAAGCCCACTGCTTGTTGCTCTAAGTGGTAACCATTCCTCTCAACTGAACTTCACATCAAAGACAAACCAACTCTATCTACGATGGTCCACTGACCACGCAACCAACAAGAGAGGATTCAAGATACGATACTCAGGTACATCTGGAATCTTCTGAATCATTGATATTATTATTTGATTGAAATAAAATATCCTTGTGTGCATGCAAGTTTTCCAGTGAGAGTTTTCTGGAAGGGCCTGACTTCTGCTCGCTTACTCTGCTTTGAAACACAGTACATGGAAGTATGTGCGACCCCCTGTGTTAAAGCTGTGTGTTTGACTACTAAATTAGCTGCTCTTTTCTTCTTTTGTGAATAACCATCCCTAATGCTTTTCTTAATAATGAAAGTAATTCATCAAGGTTGTAGGTGGGTGAGCAATGATTATTTAGAAAACATTATTTTTGAATGCGTCATGCTACTTATGAGCAAAAGAGAATTAGTAACTCCAATTTGTTAATTTGTCAGATTGAGCGAATTAAATCTGTAGTGGCTTGCCAACACTGTGAGGTTGCGTTGGCTTTTTTAGATCTGGGTTGTAAGCTAGTTCACCACTTAATCATTTTAACTTGTTAAGAATTCGTTAAAGACAATCCCCCAATCTTAGTCATAGAAAAAATAATTTATAGTGACAGTAATCCTATTTGGGTTTAGAAGTAGTAAGTCACAAGGCCTGTCTCCTGGCTCTGTGTACTGAAGGGAAAAAATAAGTGTGATATATTTTAGTATTTGGGTTATATCTGCAAAATGGCCTAAAGTAACAGAATTGTCTTTCCCCATGGTGTCTTATTGCATTGACAACTGCAGCTCTAGAGAAAACAAAAACATTATAGGTGGTATTTTTCATTTACTATACATTATTAATGATCTGGTGCTTTACATTGAAACTGAACATATCTATAGTACAGTTTGTATCATAAATATATGTTTAGAAATGTCTTCTTCTTTGACATGCTGGTATGCTTATGGCTAGGGGGCAGGAAATGTATTATACCTGTGAGGATCCTCAGGAGTATATCCTATAAATGTGTTTTGGCAGATGGAGTAAGCTGTAATAATCACTGGTATGCTTTTTTCTTATTATTCTTTATGGGCCCGATGTGTTGTTTGGCTGTGAAATGAACCCTGCATCATTTTTATTAATTGTATAGCATGTGTTTATCATTGGACCATCCTGAAAGTAGGGATAGCAACATGATTTTAATATTTATTTAATAGTTTCACACGTCAAGATTCACTTGATGATTGAATTTTTACACCTGTCTTTCCCTCTTTCGCTGTTTTTATTGTTTTTCTTTAATGCATACAGGGAGCCTTTTCTTCAGCCTGTAAATAAGTATGGTAGTTAGTAAATTTTAATCAAGGTGTCAGCAGTGATAGTAGGATAAATAATATATGTCTCAGCATATCTTCACAGCACACGTGATAGCAGAACCATTCCATTTTTTTCAAATAAACATCTAAGGTTATGTATTCATCAGCTAAAGTTACTACAAATGGAACTAAAGTCACAATTTACAATGTAGTTTATGTTGGAGTATTTGTAAAAACACTAGAGTAAAACACCATAACAACATAAGTGTGGAAGCAGTTAAAAAAGTCTAAGTGAAAGCTCTGGAATATAGGTGGTCATCCGACAGACAAATGGAATTGTTGTAGACACATAAGCAGGCGTAAGAACAGATCTCAGTGTTGATGTCGACCAGGACCAAGTCATGGAGTCTCTGCCCTGTACTCGGACGAGAGCAGCCTTCATCATAATAGAGTAGCTATAAGTAAACTCACGGATCTGGATACAATAAGCAGGGATGATTGCTGGACTTCTCAGAAGGCCTTGGCATTTAGATAAACCCACTTATCAAGACAGTAAGGTTATCAGTGTTAGTTGGCCTAATAATAGGCAGTTAAAGGTTTGGTGAAGCAACAAAATATCAGCTCTTTGCTTGGGCAGGAGTAGGATTTAAAGTCAGCTTGTAGGTACATTAGGCACATAGACACTTTTTAGATGGTTCACGACCCTGTGTCTGAAGAAAAAAGTCCTTCCACTACTGAATATGCTGGTTATACTGCTAGTTTATATATGTACAATTCAAACATTATATTGACTGATGGTAAACATGACAGAAAGAAGGAAAGGAAAATCATATGAAGTACCCTTTAAATTTTACTGTGACTAAAACTTCCAGAGATCTTCAGTAATAAACAACAACTGATACTCTGATGTGCCGGTCTTGAGATAAAATATTATCAGAATGGAGCCTGTGTTCCTTTATTAAAATTATACATATTCAGATATAAAGAAGAACCCTGAATGAATAATGAATATGTTACAGAGAAATGCTACGATAGGATCATAGCTATGATAAGATCCGAAATGGTGAATTAAAGGCAGCAGATGACATATGACACATCTAGGAAAGAAAGATTTACACACTGTGTTGTCCTGATCAGAGTGGGAATGTCATTCCACTAATGTGAAGCCAAGAGAGAGGAGAGCCAAGATCAGGTGAAGCAGTGACCACATCAGACAGAGAAGTGAGAGCCAAGCGGCCCTTGAGTGCTATGTTCTAGCTACTGTTAAGACTGTTATTCATGCTCTACCACACTCACACTCTGCTCTAAGGAGACAAAACACTGCACTACTTAGAAAAGTTTCAGAATAAGTGCAATATCTTCTTATAGTTTATGATTATTCTGTTTGCTTTGGGATTATCTTCACAAATTTAAGGGTTGTTCTATGTTCACTAAATTGACTAATAGATGACATTTACTTTTTGTTTTCTTCAGATTGCCTGGAGTGTTACAATTAATGTCACCAAGTTTCCAGTCTCTCTTATAACTCTTAAAATGTCACGCCAGTTTGTTATTTTTAGCTTAGGAAATCAAATTGTTTGTACAATTTGGCTCTCGATGGGTTTATTAAGCTATCCACTGAGAACACCTTTTTAATGTTTGTCTTCTCTCTGTCTCTTTGTTTCTGTGTCTCCAGCTGCTTACTGCAGCATTAATGATCCTCCTCTGAATGGCGGCATGGTCAACCGAACCAAACTTCGCCCAGGTAGCAGACTTCAGTACTTTTGTCATCGTGGTTACAGGCTAGTGGGCTCCAGCAATGCCACCTGCAAGCTTGACTCCACTGGGCTTTTCCAGTGGGATACCCCGTCGCCTTTTTGTCAAGGTAAAATATTAAACCCATTATTTCTCAGTCGTCTTAGTGATATTGAATAAAGGTAAAAAGAATTAAAAAATTGTAGTTGTAAAGGATTCCTCTTGCAGCACTTCTCTTTTTGTTATGTGCCAGCTGTCTCATGTGGAATACCTCCGTCCCCGGGAAACGGCAGCTTCCATGCTTACCAGTATACTGTTGGGAGCCAGGTCACCTATCAGTGTAACCATGGTTACCACCTTGACCCAGGTGTTCCGATGACTGCCATGTGTTTGGAGGATGGCAGCTGGAGCAATGCTGCCTCAGTCTCCAGATGTCTACGTATGTATTTCTAACTTTAGCATAAGGATGGGTAGATGTATTACTTGACTGAAAAGTAAGAATTAATTTAATTAATGAATTAATTTGGAATTTGATTAGAATTTTAAATAGGTAATACATTTTAAATTTCAATTCATACAAATTATACATAATCAGACATTTTAATTAGGAGTTAAAAGTCTCCTGCCATTCAGTTACATTTTATAAAACTCTATCATTGATAATGTTTTGGGTTTTTTTGTCCAGCGGTCCACTGCCCCAGCATTGACGGCGTCCTCTCCGATCACATGACCTATCGCCTAATTTCTGGTAGGCTGGGAGAGTTTGGTTCTATGGTGATGCTGGAGTGCTCAACGGGGTACTATTTGGGTGCAGGACATCGGACTTTTCGATGCCTTGCCAACCAAACTTGGGAGGGTTCAGACGCACCAGCTACCTGCAAGAGTAAGTACCGATACACACAAAGACACTTTATGACTATTTTACTTAGCTCATAATCATCTGAGCCTCTCAATTAAGTGCAAGATAATAATAGTATTTGGTGCACCTTCTAAACTTCCTTCTTTAGTAGAATTATACTGAACATTATTTATGATTCAGATCATACATGAAGCTGTCATGGTTTAGCTGTGTGGCAGGCAGGATGTAGGACCCAAACGCAGGACTTGCAACCCCAACGCTTAAACAGTAAACGTGAGGATAGTATTCAGAAATAAGCACTGCATATATTTTGTTTTAAAATCATGACTCTGGTTTTACGTGGCCTATCAGCACAATTCATAAAACTGGTATATACAGTGGTTCCTCGTTTATCGCAGGAGTTACGTTCTAAAAATAACCTGGGATAGGTGAAATCCAAGTAGCTAATTTTATTTTTTACAATTATTATAGATGTTTTAAGGCTGTAAAACCCCTCACTACACCCTTTATACACTTTTCTCAGACAGGCATGAACATGTTTACACTTTTCTCTCTTTTTTAAACACCCTCAAAGTTCAAACCTTGTTAGAAAAACAAGTCCAGTATAGAATGAAACCAAAGACACCCACGGTTGCCTGCAATGGTGCAAAACGTTTTGTCAACATTGTTGTGTTTGTTGGGAAGAAAAATTACAAACATACTTTAAGCACTTCAGAGTCACACTGCTAGCGATCAAAGTAATGTAAAGTAAATGTAATCATCAAACTCCATATTGGTTCAAAGCAAGACTAGAAGTAATTGCCTTGATTAACAAAGTACTTGTTCAGACAACAAGATTTCATTGTGTTTTCCTAAAGTTTTTAACTTGTGTAGAATGAATTAAAACAAATTTCACTCTACATACTTAAATAAATCACTTCAAGTCAATGTAAGTATACTACGTTGATCCAACGTAATCTGATTATAATAAACCACCAAATGCCAAATGTGTTGGTTTGACATGGTCAAAAATTGGTTACTGTATTTGGTTAAATTACGTGGAAATAGGTGCCATGATTAAATTGTGTTCATCCAACAACAGATTTTTTTGAGCGTGAGATCATCTTAACAGAGAACAGAACAAAAGGCAGGTGAAATTTTTAAAAAAGAACTTTAAATATCCTTCAAGAAGCCTGAAGGTTATTTAAAGAAATGATTAAAAAAAAAAACTGATTTCAGACTGTATTCAAAACTAAAGATCATACAAAATATTGACTTTCGAGCCCTTTTAAATGGCACAAATGATTTTGCTATATATTCTGTATTTCATGTGGGATTTCAAATCACTACACCTGTTTCCCATTTTCCTAGGGAAATATAAAGAAATAAGGGGAGACTTGGAATAATTAGAGAAAGCTACATTCCTAGCTTAATTGCTATGTTCAATGCAAAAAAAAAAAAAGCAACAAAAAAAACTGCTTTTCACCTGCTTTGAGGGTCAAGCATGCATATGCATAATCCTCTGTCATCGGTATATTTGAGAGGGAGCTGCTTTATATATGGTTGTGTGTGAGAGTTTATCTATTTCTCTTTCTTCTACTTTTTTTTAAATTGGTTACCAGGGGTGTATGTGTTTCGAAAACGCCTGAGGATATTAACCACTGCACATTGTCTAGGGACAGTGTCTCTTTCAAACAGAATGCAGTCTGTGCTTCCTAAATGTGGAGTCTATGTCGATAGTAGTGAAATACTGTCTTTACAAACACAGTCTTACTATGCAATGTGTCTTTGCTGCTTGTTTCATAAAGACAGGCTGTGACAGAACATTGTGACTTTGACAACTTTCCAGGCTACAGAATTTCATAGTGTTGCATAATATATGATGTGCCAATGGAAAAGTGAAATGTGTACACATGTACAAACACTGGAGAAGTTAAAAAAAAAGATTAAAAATTGAAATGTACTTTACATTACACCAGTGGTTTAAAGACTTTATTTAGCTATATTTTTGTTAATTTCTCTAGTGTTTGAGCTGACCTACCTATCATTGCAGCGGTTTCAAGGGATTTAGCATGTAACAGAAGTGTCTATTTAAATTAGCCAGTGACTTTAAAGCAGCGTCTCCCAGGATATTAAGGCAGAATGAGCTTAAATCTTCTCAAGAAATAAATTCAGACATATTGTGTTGGAAAACAGAAATTTACCATGTTTAAATTTAGGATGGTAGTCTTGTAATGCTTCATTTAACTTACCAATCATGATGAAGGCTTAACAACACAGAGCGCTATATTTGCAGATTTTTTCAAAGATGGAACGGTATAATTTGCAACACGATGTTGTGTAATTTGTAATATGTTATTTTGTAAAGATACATTTATTTCATTATTTAGTTATCTCCTGCGGGGAACTTCCTTCCCCACCTTTTGGTACTAAACTGGGGACGTTGACCACATTCGGAGCAACTGCAATCTTCATGTGTAACCATGGCTACACGCTGGTGGGATCCCACGTGAGGGAGTGTGGTGCTAATGGGCTGTGGAGTGGTGTAGAGACCAGGTGTCTAGGTAATGTCCATTAAATGTGATAAGATGTTCAAGGTGTTGTGGTTTATCCTAAGTCACTTTGGCACAAAAATTAACAATTTGATTCAAAATGTAAGTTACTGGAAAAGAAACGTAGCAAGTTGTTCAGTTAAAATCAAAGCCTTGACTCATCTTATATTACATTAATGAAAAAAATCCAACCCGATTACTGCCTCACTAACACCATGGAGTAGATCACTTAAGTCTCACAATGTAATGAACAAGAAGAGCCTATATGTACAAATTTGATAAGATAGCACATTGTTATTGTTGATGTTACACATGCAAACTTCACATTTAGCCTCACATTCTTTTAAGATTTTGATGAATAGGCAAAATATAACAGTATTTGTCTTTTGTTGATAGAGATGATATTTGCTGAACCTCAAAAAACAATAGTAATAGAATGTCTTAAAATTAGAAATAAGTGTCCACTTGTAACAATTTCAGAAAGGCTAGTTTTTTCACTATTACTAACCTATTAACCTTTGGCATTAACCAAGTGACTATTCAGAACTGGGTGGACTATTTGTCTGGAGAATCTTAAGATGGAGACATGAAACTGTAATTAGGTATAACTACCAGTAAAAGTACTGGTCACAGTACTCAGTCATTGACTCAATTAGATACACAAACATCAAGAAAAAGGGATAGACATTGAAACACTGCTGTTACAGATGAAATTCGTGTCAAATACAATTCAGAATGTCTTTACACCTCAGCTCGGAGGAGCTGTGCAATTTATGTGCTGAAGCTTTAAGTAATCCCGGGCAGATGTAGTGCATGAAAAAAAATGTTTAAAGTACTGCTTTTAAGAGTCTTTTGCCCATCTGTAATTGCTGCAAGTTTAGAACTAAAGTCTTTGAAGGATGATTTGCAAGGCAGACATTTGAAAGTTAAAGCATCTAAGCTCCTACATATAATTTGGCAGTCCACAGTGACTGCTGGCACAATGAGCCAAAATGTGTTTAAAATCAGGGCTCAGCACATAAAAACCAGCTTCAGTGATGTGTGAGTGAGTTAAAGATGTGTTTCATTGTGCTGTATTAATTTCTGTCACTTTGCTTCTCCCAGCTGGTCACTGTGACTCTCCAGATCCTATAGTCAATGGCCACATTAGCGGGGATGGATCTAGTTACCGTGACACAGTGGTATACCAGTGCATGTTAGGATATCGCCTAATTGGCACATCAGTCAGAATCTGCCAACAAGACCACCGGTGGTCTGGAACAACACCTGTCTGTGTCCGTAAGTTTACAATACTAACAGCATTGTGGTTTGGAGTTAATAGTTATTTGCTGCTTTTGTTAAATATGAAAAGCTAAAACCTGTATTGTTATTTAAAGAAAATCCATTACAGAGATTTTACATACTCTTCAGAAACACCACACAATTTATTCTTTTAGCATTATATTTTTTTCAGGGAATATCTGTGCACCAATATTATGTTCCCCCAAAAAGTTGGAAATATCACAAAATATCAAGAGGAAGAACCACAATGCTTATTCCAAACCTCAAGTTTCTCATCACATTGCTCTCCACTCTTTCTCTTTCAGCAATCACTTGTGGTCACCCAGGCAACCCAGCCAATGGGCGGACCAATGGCACCGAATTCAATCTCAATGATGTGGTCAACTTCACCTGCAACAGAGGTTACGTCCTCAGTGGAAATGCTCGGGCTCAGTGCCGACTTAACGGACAGTGGAGCAGCCCCTTACCAGTCTGCAAAGGTCTCGTCCACATTCATTAACACAGAGCGTGCACATCCACATGCACAACCTTGTAATGCTTTATCCTGTTAAATCACCTCTATAGATAAGAGTTTTCTATTTTTTTTTTGTCAAGAAAGCAAATGTACACACACTCTATTGTTGTACCAGGTGAGTGAAATAAAGAAGTTAACTGTCTATGTAGTTTTTTTTCACTTTTAAAATCATAAAATCTACGTGTGAGGGGATAACATGATGCTATCCACATCTGTTGAGTAAAATCATAACCAAATAAAATAAAAGGCCTTAATAGGAAAAAAAATCATCCCCAGGTTGTTTTGTAAAAAACGGATTTTCCTTTTAAATTGTGGATTGCCGTGGTATGTTCAGCATGTGTTGACTGAATTTGCTTCTGCCCACATTATGTAAATGAAATTGCTTTTGGAACCGAGTCTGCTGCTAGTAAAAGCGAGAACACAACGAAACCGTATCTGCAAGATGAATTCAGACACAATCACTGTATCTCTCTAAATAAACTAATAAATTCATTCGTGCACAAACACAGCTGGGTACATGTCCAGAGACATGCTCTTATCCTCTGCTAACCATGCGCGGTCATTACAGTACAAACCTCTCTAGACCTCTGGTAGTGTAACAGTTATGATATACTCTAGCACGCACACACACAAGCGTTTTGCAAAGTCATGAGAGCAGATCGATATAACGTAGTTGCTCACATGGGTTTCCCATTGAAGCGATTCATCCTCGCTTGCCTGCTTGCTTTCTCCATCTCCCCCACATTTTCTGTCTTTTCCTGCTCTCCCTCCCTCTTTTTTACCTCACAGCAGCAGCTGTCAATTATGTGACTGAAACTTTCTTTGTTCCCATAGGGTGCCAAATACACACACATACAAACACACATAGGCGTCTCCCCCATGGACTTGAATTTGAGTGAATGTCAGTCTCCCCTGCGACATGGGGAAAATCAAACTCCATTCCTATTGGACTGGCATCTACACAGAGAGAAAAAAGTACAAGGGACCAGAGGAGGGAATAGGGAACAAAATGCTTCAAAAACAGAGCAGGGTATGACAAAAGAGCAGTTTAAAGAAGACCAGAACAGAGCAGCATGGACAATATGAAAGTGTAACTTTGTCAAGTTGTAATTGAGTATTCAGTACTAAACCCCATAAAGCTCCCAAGATATACAGCCATCATTTTTATATATGCTTGCATATAAAAAGTGTGTAAATCCTTCTAAATGGGTCTTCTGCTCTCTTGTACAGTGGTGAACTGCTCTGACCCCGGTCATGTGGAGAATGGCGTGCGCCAGTCCGGCCTTCGTTACCCAGAAGTCTTTAGCTATGGTGTGACTGTAGCAATCCACTGCAAACGAGGCTTCTACCTTTTGGGTTCTGCACTCCTTACATGCCAGCATAATGGACTGTGGGACCGGCCAATCCCTCGTTGCCTAGGTATGGATGAACAAATCAAGGTTTTCTGGAAAAGGCATTTGAGGATTGATATAGCCTGAAGAGCCTTTGAGAGTAAGATAAGTGAATGAGAAAGTGAGAGCAAACGAGAGAGTTCAAGAAAGAAAATGGGAAGAGAGTAATCATAAAAGAAAAGGGGTATGAAAGAAAGAGTCTTAAAAGTTTGAGTATGTTTTGTGTGTATGTGTGTTTACAGAAAAAGAAAGTTGGAATGTGTCTCATAAGGCTTTAGGTGGTCGTGTTAGAAAGTTACCATTGCTGATAGAAACAAAGAGATTAAACTAGAGAGTGTGAGTGAGAATGAAGCAGATTCACAGAAGAAGAGGGAAACAGAGGGAGGCGAACAAAAGCGCAGAATGAAGACACGGGAACAGAGGTGTAGGGATGAGAAATCAGACAGAGAGGAAGGAAGGGGCAGACACCGGTGAAGCACTTGGCGTCTGTGCATCGAGCGTTGCATTCGCGAAACAAGGTCTTATCGGAAAATTGGGGGGAAAGGGGTGATGACAGAGGGGCGAGGAGAGGATGGAGTAATACCATTTGGGGGTAAGGAGAGATATGGGAGGACAAGTGATTTGGCAGCAATAGAAAATCGAGAGCAGTTCCATATCAGTGTCCTCCAGAAACTTGTGCTTTGTAAAACATAGATTTCTCCAAAGCTGAAGAAAAAAATTGGGCGTCTGTTGCTTAAATGCTTTGGAATGAATTTTTTTTTCCTCTAGTTTTCTACATAGAAGAAAAGTAGAGATGCTTTCAGTGTTGTCGGGCTGAAGTGAATTTAATTTCAGATGAGTTATTGGTTTTCTCTCCCTCTCTCAGGCAATTCACTTAAACTCAATAAGCTTTACTTGCACGCCCGTATGCCACAATGTGGTGTAAGCAAGGCAGGTTTAATTATTTATGTGCATAAGTTATATTGTAAAGTTGCAAAGTCGTAATAAGTGCTCTTCTAATGGTTAAGGTGCATATCACACAACCAAAACATTCTTGGTTGTCTTCCATTTTACCTTGGTTGAATAGCTAGTACCTCTGTCTCATGCTACATTTAATGTCTACACTTCCTTCTTTTTGCAGTCCCTGTTTGTGTATTTTGACACAAGCACGCACACACAAAAACAACAAGGGCTTGCATTAATCCCACCCCTCTTTTGCTGAAAACACTTTCCTGTTTGCTGTCTCTGCAGTGACCCAGCTGCACAACCTTAAGCAATAGTATCTGTAATCTATAGTTGGACGCATCCACACCCAGACACATACACAAACACTCACACACTAAACCTTTCTTTATCTCTTTCAATCTCTTGCTGTCTCTGTAGCTATTTCCTGTGGTGACCCTGGTGTACCCCCTAATGTAGTAGTATCTGGGACCAACAGTTGGACATATGGTTCAGTACTGCAGTACTCTTGTCTACCTGGTGGAGTGCTTGTGGGCAATGCTACTCGCCACTGTCAGGAAGATGGTACATGGAGTGGAGCACCACCCTACTGCACTGGTAAAGTCAAAGTAATTGATATACCTGCATGTCTGATAGACACGATTTACATTTTGTACAGGATTAGGGTTGAGTTAAATGATTCGCTGTTTTTCTGTAGCCAGATATTCCTTTTTAACAAGGGTTTGCAGAACACGATTACTAAAATAAAATATTACAGTATGGCAAGCACTCCTGCTCGCAGTGTGCAGTTTGTGCCGATCAATCAATCTTTATTCCAGACTCATGGTTCATAAAAACAAGCATGACAATCACATCAAACACATCCACACAAAAAAAAAGAAAAAATACACTCGGATCACCTTCCAATAAAGAGACAATTGTACCTGTCTCTGGTGGTGTTTAGCCACCTTTGTCTCATCAGTGATAAGCTCATAGCATCATTATAGGCTACATAAGGTTTGTGTAGACTCACTTTCATATATTTTGTCCACACGTATGAAGTATACAGAGATGTACAGTATGCTCTAAAAAGAGAAATTTTCTTGTATTTGAGCCATAATAAGATGTCTGAGATATTTGACCTCATTACAGACAATAAGATTATTATCCAACAAATTAAATTCGGAATGTCTTAGATGTTTGTCCTCATTGGTTTTACAAACGACGACAGTGCTCTTACGGACATGGTATTTAATATCATGTTCTGAACCATAAGCGGACTGTAATGTATGCGAAGCCGCTGGAGACCAGCGTTACAGATTGTACCATCTAAACTGATAAAATTACTTGATGTTATTTGTATTTGTTTATTTTTTTATGTATATCTTTACTGGACCGTGAGCTCTGAGAAAAACAATTTTGTTCGACTACACAGCCCTTATTCTGTGGTCTTAAAGACATGAAGGCTCATGCTGACTTTAGATCTACTACATACTATCATCCTTCATTATATAATAATTTCTAGAGTTAGCTTACATGAACACTACCAGTCAAGTTTGGACACACCTTTGGATTTAATGGTTTTTCCTTATTTTCATGACAATTTACATTTTAGATTCTCACTGAAGGCATCAAAACTATGAATGAACACATATAGAATTATGGAGTAAAACTCAAAATCTGTTTTATTTTTTAAAAGTTTCCTTTGCTTTGATTACTGCTTTGCAAACTCTTGACATTCTCTCGATGAGCTTCATGAGGTAATCACCTGAAATGATTTCCAACAGTCTTAAATTAGTTCCTAGAGATGCTGAGAACTTGTTGGCCCTTTTCGACTGAGTTTATGTCAGGTGACAGAGTGCTTACCCGTCCATCTGGCGCAGCACTCTGTCACTCTCCTTCTTGGTCAAATAGCCCTTAAACAGCCTGGAGGTGTGTTTGGGGTCATTGTCCTGTTGAAAAATAAATGATGGTCCAACTAAACGCAAACCGGATGCGATGCTGTGGTAGCCATGATGGTTCAGTGTGTCTTCATTTTTATTAAATCTCTAACAGTGTCACCAACAAAGCACCCCCACATGAACACACCTCCTCCTCCATGTTTCATGGCGATAACCATGCATGGAGTGACCATCCATCACCGTTTCTGCTGCAAAAAGAGATGTCAGGTGGAACCAAAGATCTCAAAATATGGACTCATCAGACCAAAGCACAGATTTCTACCAGTGTAATCTGATTACTTGTGTTTCTTGGCTGGTGACTTAGATGAATTTATCCTCAGCAGCAGAGGTGACTCTTGGTCTTCCTTCCCTGGGACGGTCTTTATGTGAGCCAGTTTTGTTGTAGCGCTTGATGGTTTTTGCACCTGCACTTAGGGACGTATTCAAAGTTTTAACCTTCAGTTCTTCAAGTAATGATTGACTGTCGTTTTTCTTTACTTGCTGATTGGTTCTTACCATAATATGAATTTTAACAGTTGTCAAGCTGCACAACCTGCACAGCACAACTGATGGTCCAAACCCCATTAAGAAGGCAAAGAATTCCACCAATGAACCGTGACAAGGAAAACCTGTGAAGTGAAAACCATTTCAGGTGACTAAATCATAAAGCTCATTGAGAGAAGGCCAAGGGTTTAAGTACCATTAACAGTGTCTCTATTTGAGGAATCTAAAATATAAAACATATTTAGAGTTACTTGTTTTTCTTTGCTACATAATTCTACATATCTTGCATCATATATTTGATGTCTTTAATATGTATATAATCTAGAAAGTTGTAAAAATAAAGAAATGAGAAAGTGTGTCCCAACCTTTACCTAGTGTATACATACTATGCAGAGATCTTTTCGGATGTTAAACAGTATCAGTGGAAACTACAGAAGAGCAAAAACTCACTGATTAAAGTTAAAAAAAATTCCAGGGAATTGAAGAATGAAACAAGTGTTTTTTGAGAACAAAAGATCGAGCCACTAAAAAAACAGCAACACCCCATGTGGAACAAAAACAGTGAGCCATACCCCACAGGCAAGTCAGTATGAAGACATCTTTGTTTTTGCCTCAGCGTAATATGCTGTGAAGTATTAACTGGAGCTGACAGGTATCTATGACTGACGGACAGGCTCCTTGTGTGTTTCAGAACGACTCAAACTTTCAGCTGTATTGTTTTTTGATTTGAGATCAGAGGGTGTGATGTACTGAATTGAGGGAATGACAGTGGTAGACAGTCACCTAAGAAACGTCATATTATGATTGAAAATTAGTCCTTGTGCGATTTTGCACAGCGCTCTATGAATATTTATCTCTGGATTCGATTTTCCACTTTCCACAGTTCCAGACATGAATAACATACCAGAAGAGACGCCATAATTTTAAATCAGTTAATCAATTTAATAAGTGACAAATTGCAGCAAGCTGTTTATGTCGTTGATTATAATTACCTACCTTCCAGCTTACTGAGAACCAACCACCCCATGACCACGCTGCCCTTCACTGCACATGTCCTCCCATTTGTTCTACAAAAAAAAGATGAAGGGAGACATTATTTCAACAATTTCAAGCTGTTAAAAATAACTTTGTTCCGTTTTTATATGCTTTTTATTGCATTACAAATTTATGAACTATGTCACCATTTGACAGCTTTGATTGTGTAAATTATCTTGACAAAGTATGTTATGTCATTTTTGTTACCTCTGCAATTTATCACAAACACAGTGTAAGAGACATAACGATCTCTTACACGCCGGAAAGTGAGCACACGTTATATACTACAGGGCATATTTCCTGGCTTGAACTGCACATGTTCGAAACAGGCGGGAATATAGAGAGGTGGCAGAGTCCTTGTTCACTTCTCAGGTTGTAAGCACTGGGGTTACACAGATCCCACAACACTACGACCGATCATTTCTAAACTCAGCATCAACAGTCTCAACAGCTGAAATGCAATAAGCTTACTCTGCTGGCCTCAAAACAGAGCACTCAGCAGGGCAGAATACATCCTGCAGCTGAAGAACTCATTGAGATGCAAGACACTGCATTTGGCGCTGTACCCTGTTAAACTCACAAATCCCTACCGATGGAATTTAAGCTGCTAAAATTGTGACACGCTCAGTGCTTTTAATGCTAGAACAATTTGGTATAGCCTAAATGCAAAGTACAGTTCTACAAAGTTTGCATGTCTGGGTATGTGCATCTAGGTGTGAGTTACTGTATATGAAAAGGGTAAGCAGGCAAATTGTGTCATTGCAATTTCTCCAGTGCATATGCTGTTTAGTTGATGTTGTTGACCTCTAGCATGAACGCTTGCGTGTATTTTTAGCATAATGATCCCAGTGAGAGACGACCTCCTGATCTAGCATTTTACCATTTAGTTGCACAAAATCACTAAAACCTATTAGAACACTAATGGACACGACTGCAGCAAGTGTATTTGGATTCACTGTGCAAATTGATGTGGTTTGATGTGTTTCTATGTTTGTGTCGCAGCAGTCCAGGATTATGTTTGGGGGGATGGGGGAGTAATTTGGCTTTTAAGAGCATTGTCGAGTTTGGTACATTAACTTTATGCTTCCTTTCTTGCTATAGGTATGAGTGCTGGAATCTGTGGAGACCCAGGGATCCCTCCCCATGGTGCCCGTATAGGAGGAGAGGAATTTAAAACCAAGAGCCTTTTGCGCTTTAGCTGCGAGGCAGGATATAACCTGATTGGGTCAGCCGAGAGGACCTGCCTTCATAATGGCACCTGGAGTAGCACACAGCCTGTCTGTCAAGGTGGGAAGTGTCAGAATGACCATTGATATTCCTCATGTTAGGTGAAAGTTTGGCACTTGAACTTGAATGAAACGTAAACTGGAGCATACACTTTATACAGCATATAGAACTTTTTATTTATGTAGTTATTTTCTGTCATAGCGCTGAAAATCGAAGCAGTATTTTCTCCTTGACTCGAAATAGATATTTATGGGCTCTTCTTATCTGTATTCTATTTATATAGACCCCTTAAAAGGCTGCTGCTTGCTTTATACAAGAAATTTAAATGTGACAACATGCTGAACTGTCTATTTTGAAAACATATACTTTGATGGCAAATCATCTTTGTCTCTTTTGAGGTTACCTTTGGGCCTCAAACTACATTCTATAAAACAGTGCCTTAAAAATACACCGTGATATAAAAGGAAACAAACACGATTTGCTTATAAATTCTATGGTGTGTGGCATATGGATTTCATTATTTGGACCTTTATCTCAAGTATGTTCCTTAGTGATTTAGATAAAGTAAGAGCGAAGGGCCCATATTGGATAACTGATATTATACTTTTATTGAGTCTTTGGGGGTTTTTTGGGTTTTCGTAAACATCGTTTAAACTCCTTTTACTTCATTTTTTTACTGTAATATGTTGGCCAGACTGAGATGGTCCGCCATACTTTGCCCATATGTGATACAGATAGAGTTAAATATAGAAGTTTTATGTTACAAATGCTGATATTACACTTCTTGGGTTTTCCGTTTATTTTATTGTGTTAAATATTAATGAGCAGCTGCCTCGCAGTCTGCCATTTTTCATTTGCTTGCTAGAGACACTTCTGCAAAACTGATCTCCAACGTCTCTCATCAGCGTGCAAAGCATGCTCTTGGTTTGCTGCTGGCTCTAAAAGTGAAGACAAGAGTCTTTTTTTTGCACTCTTGCCACAGTGCAAGTTGCTGTAAACTTTTGTTGGCACTCCCTACTTGCGCATATTTGAAAACTAAATGCTAACTGCAGTTTGGGGTATGATAATGCAAAATGAAATATTGACCTCTGCAGGACCCGCTCTATGTTCTTGGTCTGATTCTGGTTCAAACATAGTTGCATCCTGGGTTTTTGCATTACCAGCTGGCACTTACAGGGTTATATCTGTAATCACATAATTAAGATACATAACCAACATTCCTTTGCCACATTGTCACTGACGTATTAGAGTAGGCTGGGCTATTTGGGGGGGCATCTTTAAGAGACAGGAAAGAAAAAACAGTGTGCAGCAGTGTGTTTTTTACTATGTAAATGTGTGTATGTATGTGTACATACTTTGATCCTAAATAAAGCTATTAATTTTTAAATAAACATTATATAGGCTCTTGAGCGAGTGTAATTCCTCAGCTGATTTTTCAATTACTCCCTGCGATATAAAATTCTGCAGCAAGAATGCAAAAATAAATCATTACAATGTTGTTTGGCCATAAGAGGTCATTTTAATATGTTCTCAAAATTCAGAGACGTATAATATAAGACAATTGTGGAATTTAAATTTGAAGACTCAAGCTTTTTTTGTGTGTGACACAAAGGACCGAAGTGTGTCACTCGTAAATAAGCTGGATCTTTGACAGCGCTGTGTTAATAAACTGCACCTATAGACAAAGACACTCTTTAAACTCATGGGAATTGGGGGGGAAATTAAAGTGGGTCCCCCCAGAACTGTAGAGACACAGGAACCATTAGCTGCTGCCTGTGTACAGTGTTGATTTTCACCGCTGATATTCAGGCCAAGTAAAGCAGACACGGTCTACACTGTAGTCTGACACAAATTTTAAATTCAGTTGGATAGATGATTTATTCTCGCAGTTGTTAGGTCGAGGAAGAGGGAATCACACTGTATCAGTGCTTGTTTATGTGCCTGTGACACAAAAACGTCACCAGTGTACTCACAATAGGACAATTTAAAGTGTACTTACTTCTGTACGTAAATTTAGATGCTAAACTGCATTTATTTGTCTGACACACAAATTAACATGCTTTTTTTGAATTCATTGAGTTGAATGTCATGTTTTAGTGATGCTTAATCTCATAATGTGTTTTTTTTTTCTTCCTGTCGGAAATGGGTATCTTTAGACTGTATCTGTTTAAAAAAAATTAAAAATACAGATAGCTGCAACTTGCTGTTGTGGCTAGTGTGTGACTGAGAAACTGCAGACAAACTCTTCCAAGCCTTGACTTGCTTGCATATGTTGAAAAACTGACATAAATATCAAGTCAGTCTTACAGTAACACACACCTTAGAAGTGTGTTTGTGTGTGCCATTGTCTATGATTGTGTAAGGTAATTATTTATGTCTGTCTACAGTTGTTTTTCATTAAGCTAATTGTGTTTAAAAGCTGATTCAGAGAGGGTAAGACATCTGTCTCTGACACAGACAAATGCAAAGATATTCATACACACGTCCAATTAAATACACACTCATCTACAAATTGTTACAGTTGTTTTATTTTTTTAAAAAGGTAGCTAGCTATGATAGACGCACATGCATCGTTGTATGATGTGCTCCCACCTACACACTGTCTTACGTACTTTTAAACGAGGCTTTTAAGGGTTCTCACTAATGAATCCCATCAAAAGGTGTTTGATTGTTAAAGGCTGTCAGCTGTCATGATCTTATTAGTGAAATGTGCTGAGGCTGGTTGCTAATTTCTGTCGGTTGTGTTAATGTGCTGCGCCAGCAGACTAAAGGTCGATGGCTCACTAGATAGAGTCATAGTGCTTTCCCGGCTGCATTCATGAACCATCCCCTGACAATTTTGTCTTACAATCTACAAGACCAGTTGCGGCTCCGACACAAAGAAAACGTCCACGGCTCAAAAGAAGACATCACAGAGGGTGACTTTTTCCACAAAATAAAAGGGAACCTCTTAGATTCACTATAGGCTTTAGTAGAAGAACTGTTGACACAGCTGTGAACATGAACACCAGTGTGACTTAATGAATGCTGCAATGTCAAGCACACACAGCCAATCTTGAAATATATTTCTGTATTCTCTGTGCTCTCATCGCTGCAACTGTGTTCTCCCCAAAGATGACTCAGGAAGGACATTGTCCACAAGTATTGACTGATAATTAGCTCCACAGTCCTGCTGCATGACCCAGTGCTGCTTCTTACCATCATTTGTTTTCCTCTACAACTGCTGTACCTCGCTGATGTTTTGGCAAACAGTAAGCACTGTCAGGCAACACCTGACCTTGGATCTTTGACAGGTGTTGTACTTGGCTCAATGGCGTTTTGGAGGTTAAAACACCTACATCACTAACTTTAACAACTTCCCCTCACCCTCTACGACACAACTGTAATTCATCTGTAATTAACTGCTAAGGATCAGTCAAACACACTCCTTTTTTGCATTATTTTATGCATTTCTGCTTTGATTGGATGGTGAAAATGGAGAGAGACAGGAAACATGCAGTAAAAGTCTCACCTGGGGACTGACGCTCAGCTTTGGGGTCGCCCTAGTCCGACAGCCTTTAATCATTAATCAGCTTCACTACCTCAAGGAGATATTTTATGTTATTTCCAGCTGACTCCAGTGATAATCTCATTATTGTAGCCCACAGCTGATCAGCCCTGAGGGACAGGAAGACAGTACTGCTTACACCGATATTATCGCTGAGTTTAATCAACGCTGATTGGTATTTCCTCGCCCCTCAGCTGTATCCTGTGGTAACCCTGGCACCCCAGCGCATGGCAGAATTGTTTTCAGTGACGGCATCACCTTCGGCAGTTCAGTGGCTTACACGTGCTGGGAAGGCTTCAAAACATCGGGCCTGACCACCAGACACTGCACAACAAATGGCACGTGGACAGGACAACCTCCAGATTGCACTGGTAGGATGATCATTGCTGTATGAGTGATTAGTTCAAACAGCTTGGGATTCGCACACTGCCTAGAAGCGCTGATTAAAATATTATCAGTATTGTCATATGTATGGCAGAGTTTTTTAAAAGAAAACACTGCCCGTTTTTTTAAATCCTAAAAACACAGTTTTTAGGCTTTAGTTTTAAATGACTCTGCCCTCATCCACAGCTCCAACCTTGCTGGAACACGACTCTATGACAGATTTAGGCTCACTTATCTCATAAAATATCTGTTTCTTCCTTTAGTGATCAGCTGTGGAGATCCGGGGACAATAGCCAATGGGATCTATATAGGAAGAGAGTTTAACTTTAACCACACAGTGACCTACCGCTGCAACCCTGGTTACTTGATGGAGCCACCTGGACACGGACGCAACTTCCTGCGCTGCATTAAAGATGGAACTTGGAACCAAACTAAACCCAGCTGTAAAGGTATGAGGAAGTAACACTCTGCATAACTGCTTCCATAATTTTAGACAAAAGCATGAAATGTTAAACTAAATAGAACAAATCTGTAAACATGTAAATATTGTTGAAAATTTACATGTTTACATGCAAAAACATTTCTGTTTGGGACTGGTTTTATAAAACCTAAAAAAAAGAGATTTATAATAAATGTGGGTTTTTTTTAAACTTGTAGATGTTAATAAACACAGTGTTTGACGATGTTTTAATGCTAAGTTTTGTTTAGATTAACCCACTGGTTATAAGGAAATGTTAGGCTATATGACAATATTTTCGGATATATGAAATATAAAAAAGGAAATGATTTGTCAAAAAGGTTAAACAAGAATATTCCGATTTCTTTTCTAAAAACGTACGCTAAATGTCTCAGAATTAGAATCGTAATCAAACCTGAAAAAATAAGCACATTCCTTAAAACTAAATTAGATGAATAGCAAAATAATATAAATTAAGTCATTATGTACAGTACAATATTATTTATGTAGGATGTCCAGTAGGCAAGACTGTATGATAATTGTTATTTAAAATTACGAGCATGTATTAATAATACATAAATTAATAATACATTGTATGTAATGTATATGATTACATTACATACAATCGAATGATATAGATACAACTTTTATGTATATATTTCACCCCCATTTAGTGATATTTCTCTTTATCTGTCTTCATTTCGTCTTTTTGTCTCTAAAATGGTCGAATCAAACCAAAGAGTTCAAGAAAATAAGTCAGAACGGAAAGTTATAAAAAGTTTTGTCGTACTCTGCATTGAAATAATAAAAGCACATGGACTAGACACAGTATAGTGTCAAATCTCAATGTAATGAGATTTCCTAATGGTAGCAAACAATGAAGAATGGTGAGAGTAGTCAATGGTAGAGAGCACAAAAACAAAGGGCAATTTAACTAAGAAAAACAGTATTGCAATGCGAGCTGGTATAGTAAATAACAGCTTGTGAATTCAACAGTACATTAGTGGAAGAAGTGGAAGATTAGGTCACAGGAAGAATAACATTGCTCCTCACAATATCAGGGTGTTAAATCAGGGTTTATTTCCTGAAACCTTCTGTTTTTCCCACAAACACAAAGGGGAGAATAAAAAAGGAATGCATTAAATTGAAATGGCTCAGAGTTTTACAACAGGCCATATTTAGAGTTTAGACTATGATACTCAACAACAGTAAAAAGGAATGTTTCCTGAGATCCACCCTGCCGTTTCTTCCCACAAACAGAAAATCTCCTGCTGGCTCCTGCAGTTGGAGAGGCTTTGAACTGAGATGAAAAAAAAAACTGAGAAAGCAGGAATAGAGGCTACTGAGAGGGAAGCAGAAGGAGGTGCAGAGAGGAAAAGCAGAAGTAAAAGATAGTGTCTGATACTGATAGAGCATGTGACTTGGGCAGGAAGCTGAAAAGCAAAAGTTAGAGGTGGTATGGAAATATGGGAAAGACACAGTGAGATACAGAGGTAGAAACAGGCTATAGACTAGAAAAGTCTTTCCTCTTTGCTCTCCTTTATTTCTCTTTTTCAAAATCTCCCCTGTTTTCATCCCCTCATCGATCATTTGATCCCATTTTGTGACGAAAGCTTTTAACACGCAGACACCCATAGACACATTTAATGAAGGACCTATCGAACTGCAGGCAAAAGGGAATGAAGTGGGACTTAGACATAAGAATGAAAATGAGTGACAGAGGAGGAGACTAGGAGGAGGAGGGAGCGGAAAGGGATGAAGGGGTGTAGTGGAAGAAAACAATGGATTAGAGAAGAGAGACACAAAAACACAGAGTGACACACAATGCATAATCCAGAGATTGAGAGGGAAAGAAAATGGGAGGTGGAAAAAGAGAGTGCAAAGCAAGTAAATGAAAAAAGAAAAACGGTGAATGTGATGAGCCATCAGTGAGGCTACAAGGAGAAAGCAAGTGAGAAAGGAAGCGAGTGATGGGAGAAACAAAGAGAGCCGAATCAATACCTGCCCCCAAACCTGTAAACACACAGTGAGAAAAGGGATTAAGCCCATAAAATTTGTTGGCTGGGTGAATTGCACCAAGAGAGATATGCTTAAAAGACAAAGGGAGGGAGAGGCAGTAATGGTGTGAGAAAGAGACCAAGAGAACTGGGGAAGAGGACAGAAGGCCAAGGAAGAGAAGTGCTGGGAGAAAGTAAAGAAGGGTTAGAGGGAGTCAGAAAAAAGAAGTATGCAGACAGAAAGGAGGCAGGGGACCAGAATGTAAGAAAGGGGAGAGTGTAGAGACGTGAGAGGAAAGATGAGAGGATGGGGAAAGGGAGAGGAGTCAGTGAGCGCAATGATGGAGGGAAGAGCAAAGGTGCATAAGCAAGCAGGGATGAGAGTTAGTCCTCTTCCTCTGGGTTGCGAAGCCACCCTAGTCAATTCACAACAAGGAAAAGAGACAAAGAGGAAATAAAAGAGTTCAGAAACCTTCAATTACAGACGCAAGTGTTTTTGGGCATCAGAGACCCACAGAAACATTGGTCTGGAATATTAACTGCTCAAGTCAATAAGAATGCATTCCTCTGTTTTAGTCAGCTAGAGTTTGTTCCCTAACAACAAAGTTGCTTTTAGGCGGAAGAAAACATTCATTCTGTGATGAAACCGAAACTTCATTAACTGTTGGCTAGCCACCAGCTATTATTCCTACAGTCACGTAACAATAAAACGATGAACCGTGTACATACTTTAAGAAATTGACATTGATTTGTGTGCAGGTGCATAGGCTTGTTTTGAATGGGAAAAACAAGGACACTTTGTAGAGTGGAGAAATATAATATGTGGCGATGAAATGCTTTTTTTCCTAAGACTGGCAGGATGGCTTTGGGGAGGTGAAGGCTTCTTCACAACACTGGTGAGATAGAAAGCCAGATGTAACCACTTGATTAGTTTGCCGTAAGCAGAATAACACAGAATTATAAAGGAAATGCACATGCTTGTCACTTCACTAAGTACACCTCTTCAAGTATTTTTAATAAATATTAATAATGTTAATATTGTGAATTATTATTAACTAGATTATTAATAAATAAATTAGAATGCAATCACACAACAGCAACTCAATGATAAAGATATGGTCAAAATGACCTGCTGAAGTTTTGACTTAAGTGAATTTGAACCTGGCGTAGTTTAGGGGTGGGTTTAGATAGTCGATCTATCGATTAAAATCGATTCTAGCTTGGAAAACGTGATATCGATTCATTAAAATCCCGAATCGATTTTTTAAATATAAATTTATTTCGCCTGAAACGCCAGCATGTCAAGTTAAACCTAACAACATTTTAACAACCACCAAACGGCTAAAACAGTAAATGAGAGCAGGTACACGGATTCTGCACAACAACGTTACTCAAAACACGAACCCCACGGATCAGAATCAGGGACATCGGCTTTCTCACCCGACGGCACGGACACGGTCTGGACTGAAAGCCGACAGCTCACTCGTTCTGATCCGTCGGCGCGCTTTGTGTTTACGTCCTTTTTGCGCTAGATTCTGAAGCTGCAGGTCTGATCTCTCTCCAAACAATATTGACTGAACCAGCAGCAAAGGAAGATCCAACCTACGCTTCACATTTGGCTTCACATAAACATCGTCATGAGTTCCCTCTGACTTTTGCTGTTTAGCT
>VUQR01017499.1:0-23773 GCA_015108515.1 Hemichromis elongatus
ATAATTTTATATGCTGGAATATGCAGAAAATAGGTTTAAATGTTAAACAAATTTCCTCCAGTCAGAGAATGTTGCATATAATTTAATTTTTGCTTAAAGCATAAAGTTAAAAGATTAAAAATAATAAAACAAGTTTTAAAAAGGGACTTTTTTATTTTGATTACATTTTATATGTTGGATTATGCAGAAAAGGTACATTTGGGCTGAAAGATCTATTACTTTATTACCTATTCAGGTTGTAAATCATGTTTTTAAATAAGTAGTCAGTAAAGTAACAGGATTACTTTTTGGGGAAGTAATCAGTAATTAGTTACTGATTACTTTTTTCAAGTAACTTGACCACACTGCTCCGGAGGTTGGTGGTTCAGTCCCAGTCCACTTGCCTACCGTTAACTTTTCTGACACCTCCTGCTTAAAACCCAAAAAGTCAGAAGGATCGTGAGGCCCCGCTTTCACGGTCTGTATTCATACTGAAAATCAAGATCAAGTGAGTATCACTGGGCAAGATACTGAAGCCAAAGTGTTTTCTCCAATGAGTGTGAATGTTAGACAGAAAGCGCTTAGGTGGAATAAGCATATGGGGGACACATGTGGTGTCTGTAGAGCTTATTTACCAAAGTCGAAAAGAAAAGCACTTTAAAAAGGTGAACTTAAAATAAATTGTGCATAAGACAAAGTTTTTCACTTCTATGACTCAACAAAACAAACAGTGATTACAGTTTTTCTTCTTCTTTTTTTAAAATTTCCATTACTTCAGGGCTAAATTAGGGCTAATTTTAGCATGCTGCGTGATGGTGAGCTGCTTGAAATAACAGACAGAGAGGTTAGATTGCTTCCAATGATGCTGCTAGCATGACAAAATAAGCCCAATAAACAACCTGACTAAATTATTATTAAGAACACTTATTTGTTCCAGTCTATATACAGCAGTTGGATGGCAGTTTCTTGCGGAACAGCAGGAATCAAGAGCTGCCCACTAGTTCTCTAAAAGAGCCACACGGTAAATACACACACACACACAGACAGTCTCCAAAGTCTTACAACAAAAACCTGTTCAGTTTTTGAGCTTCCAAATATTTGTAACAAAATACTGCTATAAAGAACACATGCACCCCAAAAGAAGCAATGATGTAGTAAAGATAGCAACAGGTAAGATAACAATTTACTGAAACAAAATCTAACGTCTTTAGCAAAAGTCTAACCTTCTAGTTCACATGGAAATATACGCATCGTTTTGGAAGAAAAGTAAAAGCAGTCATTTTCATATTAATTAATATTAAAAATGACAAACATCAGAATGCACTCACACCATAGGTTCAACAAAAGTGAGTGAAGATGATCTGTTTCTGTGATTCTTTTTTTCTTTTTAAGCATCTGGATTGTGTGTGTGTGTGGGAGAGAGAGAGTGTGTGTGTGTGTGCTTTACTCTGAGTTCACAGTTTTCACAACACCCCTCTGTCTGTGCACACTCCGAGAGACATGGCTGTCTGCTAGCAGACCTCGTACCTCTGATCTTGTTAAAAGGACATGCAGTGGGGAACGTTGAGGTTGGGCTGTGGGCTGCCCCTTGTAAGAAGAAACAGTACTTCGCTATTTTCGTTCCACCAACTGAAAACAAATAAATTATAATTGTATTAAATTTTGATGTTTACATTAAAGACATTAAATTCCCACACCACCCTGTGTCACTGTATTTAAAGAAATCCCTGAAAAACCCCATCACATACAGTCTAACAATACAAATTCAACCTGAAAACACAAACATACCATTTCCCCCTTCTACAGTGGACTATATTTAAATTTACAGGTCAAAGCTAGATGCTGTATTTTCACAGGACACTATGTGCTTCTAAATATTTGCAGTTTCTTTTTCAAATATTTTTTTTAGCTGCAGTCTAATTTTGTGCTATTTTTCACTCTTAACTGAGCTTGTGTCCACTTTAGAGGTCACTGTCTAACAAAACAAATACTCAGAGGTATTAAAGTTTTATATCTTCTAATTGGTTTGGATTTTTTGGTTGTTTTTTTTAATTTCCAGAGTAGGGTTTCTTGTTTCAGTTTAGTTTTTTGTGAGAAACATTTAGTTTTATTATTTATTATAAGTTTCAGTGTGTTCATTTAAGTCTGTTTTTAATTATCATTGCTTTAAGGGCATGTTTCAGAAGAAATATTGCTGTTGATTTGCAGCAGGATAAACACATCCTTCAAGGGTTTATCAGGTAAGTTGTAAGAACATTTTTGCCAAATAAACAGATACTAAAACTAAGAATATTTTAATAATATGTTCACAAATTGCTTTAATTAGTTTTCATTTTTTTAAGTCTTTTTTCAAATTTTTATTTTATTTAACAATTTTTGTTCACATATAGTTGAAAACTTGAATTTCCATGTATTTCAATGAGTGCCCTATTCTTGATGGACTATAGTTAAATATTCTTTTTTCAGACTTTTATTAAACTAAGGCTTTCTTCCTATCTGTTCTTATTTTTCCTATTTTTGTTTCTGACTTTGATGGATTGCCTAAAATCTATTAAATATCTCAAGGGACTGCTGTATTCGCCTTCAGATTCACACTGTAGTGAAATGAACAGAATCCAGCGGCAGTATACCAAACTCTTCATTTTGGCTACAGTTGTGTCTGACAAGCATGGAATCAGCTCTGTGGGAAATGTTCAACGCATAAATTTAATTTCAACATACCCTTGTTGCTTGCACTTGTTAACGTTTATTTGTGCTCTATCCAGCGATCTCTGACAGCAGTGACAAATGACCAAGTGTTGCAAAAACATAGAAAAGATAGGAAGAAACAAATCTGGAGCCGTTTGAGTCTCGATTGTTTTTTGCATTTTTGGTGGAGGAAACTCCAAAGAAGTAAAAACAACCATGATGGATATGATGGTGTAGCCTGTTGAAGGCTAGTCTTTATTTTCTGTGTAATAAGCAGGCTAATATAGATTCACTAGTTACTGTGTTAGATACACCTGGTAAAATGCTCATTAATACAAAAATTTGTTTATTCACATGGCAGAAACTCAGTTCCTCTAAGCTTCGAGACATGGTCAAGACGACCTGCTGACTGAGAAAGAAAGGTAAGTGACTTTGAACACGGCATTGTTGTTTGTCTGAAAAAGTAAAATATATCCAGTGAGCTGCAGTTCCCTGAGCAAAAATGCCTTGTTGATGTCAGAGGTCAGAGCTGAATGACTAGACTGCTTCGAGCTGTTAGGAAAGCAACAGTAACAGTAACTGGTGGAAACAATATGAAAGCATGGATCCATCCTGCCTTGTATCAGTGGTTCGCACTGATGGCAGTGGTTTAATGGTGTGGGGACTATTTTCTTGGCCCACTATACATCATTACAGACTACCTGAGTATTGGAGTAGTATCAACATGTCTATCCTTTTATTTATAACAACAGTGTCCATATTTATTGATGGCTAAACAATGACTTTATCAGATCAGACCAAATAAGCGTCTTTGGAATACGACTGAACAGGAAATTCACATCGCGGCTATGCAACTGACAAATCTGCAGCAACTATGTGATGCCCATAACTTCTAAAAAATGTTTGTGGCACTTTGTTGACTATTTGGCACAATGAATCTGGTGTTTCAGTCTGACGCCATTAGCTGTGCCTGGGCCAAAACGACGCTGCAGGTCCCAAAGTCAAACGAACAATGTGGCATTACTGAGAGTTGAAAAACTGTCTAAATTCTTTCATTTGTAATAAAATGATCAGTTTTGCTGCTTTACCTGGTGTAACAATTAGGTTTAACATCCAGGCATCCATGCAAACAGAATTTATTACATTTAACGGAGTTCGAAATTAGCAGGAAGTTAGCTCACTAGTTTCCACCTAAACATAATATACTATGTTCTGACTGAGAGATTTCTGAAAACATTAAACGTATAGGTATAGGTCCCTTCCAACATAAATGAAAACAGAAAACTAAACAGCAGTGACATTTTGTAGGGTTATTGAAGCTGGGCTAGCTGGTATATAATATGCTACATAATTGCTAGCAACACAGCTATGTTAGCATAACATAAACACAGTTAAGCTGAAGAATGAACGCTAACATTTTTCCACTTGCTAAAAGTTAACGTGAGGGTTCCCGATGGTTAGGGACAAATGCAATCCCATTGCAGGATGCTGTAAACGGACAAAACTTCAGTCAGGAGAACAACTGAGATAATCCATCCACAATATGAGGTTAGTCATTAATATACTGCTGCATGGGCTGGGCTGTAGTTACATCGTAAGGTTTTAAAAACTGAGCTTTAAAATGAACAATGGTAATAAAATCTGAGAGAGGCTGACAGTGATAACTGACTGTTTTTAGGGCCTTGTTGAGATTAAATAGAAAAAGATACAAATCATCATGTTAAAACACAAAAGCTTTATTAAATGCAGAATAATTTGGGCCCGGAAGCAGGGTTCATATGTCATCACTCAAAGACCCAATTAGGAGAGTTCTAAAAGCAAAATGTGGTCTAGCACCGTACTAGCAAGGTATGCCTAACAAGATGGGCAATGAGCATATATAAAGTAAGACTTCTTTCTTCATTCTCTTCTTGCATTCTGAAATTAAATTATGTAAGCTGTTTAATTTTATTGATTCTGATACACTCGTATGTTGCAGAAACAAAACTAAACAAGTACTAAAACCTAGTTCTGTGCTAACATCAGCATGCTAAGAACAAAAGTGTTAATGTGCCAGAGTTAAAAAACTGTCTTAAAAAGGGTATATGTTAACCCGAGGGAAAAATAATGAGAACGTGATGTATAGGCTTTAGCAGTGCAGAACAGAGTGGCCTACATTTTTAATGTAGTTTATGAACTACGTTAAAATCATTTTTCACAGTGATTCTGTTGCCTGACCACAAACAAGAAAAATATCCAGCTACATATGAACGTCTCTGTTTTGAATTTGACTGTATCAAAAAGCATTATAAGTGAGTGTAGTGAGTAGTAGTATAAGAAAACAGGTGTAAAGGGCTTTAGCTGCTCTGAAAGACGGTTACAATAACACATAATAAAACACACACAGTACTCCTGTTTTGAATCGAGTCTTAATGTTTCCACAGTTCACGGTCATGCCTCTGTTTACATTTTCCCTCCCAAGAGCACATACCTGTATCCATACAGAACTAATGATTACATTAGCAGTTTTTCAGTTCTTCATTTTACAGGAGAAAGGTGTGGTTATTGTATTTTATATTAAGGTAATGTGTTTTTTAATCGCATGACTCATACAATACTATAGATACATATATAATGTATATATATAATACTCGGACATCTTTTTTTTTTTGTTAAGTTGTCACCTCTGCAGTTGTTCTGTCACGTTTTTGTCTTCACATTTGTGTTGTTTTATTCAACTTCTGCTGTGTTCTGTTTTTGCTGCATTTTTCAATTTTTACTGCCAGGCTTTAAATTTGATTTAATTTAATTTGACCTCTCAGGGACATCATTCTCGACCAATAAACCCCCCCCCCAACAAACAAACAAACAAAAATGTTCACTTATTTTATCTCTGAGGACATGGTTGTACTGTGTGACTCTGATGCTTAACACATTAATTCAGAATTATTCAGTATGTTCAAATACCAGTCACAAAACCAAACACACCAGTCAGGGCTGCTGGGAATGAGCTTCAAACACTGACTGTGAATAAAAATATCAAAATTCCATAAAAGGAGATTTTCGTTATTGGACATTTAGGAAAGTCACCACCCTGAACTATTCGGCAGTGGTCTCAATGGCTTGCTTTGCATTAACAGCGCTGTGCTGTGCATTCAAGCCACCGCAAATGGATTTAGACCTCAGATGCCTTCTGTGGCCCAGAGTTTTACACTTTGGGATGGAAGAGTGTAGCTGTCCAATTGGCAAGGGCCCTCCTTAGAGGATGCTAGAGTAAGGCTTAAGTCAAAGCTATTACAAGGGGCAAATAACTTGCATGAAATATTCACTAAAGTCCATGTCCGGGGAAGTGAAACCATAAATAATTGACATTGAGTGAAGGTATGGGTATACCTGTGTTGTGCTGGGGCATCACTTATCCTAGGTTCAGGATTATGGCCTGTTTTTTTTTTGCTTGGTATGCCGTTTGTGCAATTATACCATTTATTAAAACTTTATTTTCTATTCAAATACTGTTTTTTTCTTTCATACTTTTATTCTTAATTTAACTAATTTGAAATGGGAATGCGGTGTAGTACAACCGTGTTCTACTACTGTAAAAGAGCATGTTTGTCAATTATAGAAGAGGCTAGCTCAAACCTATCACAGTTTAATAAAAATGTGAATTACCTCAGCAGGCTGCATTAAAAAGAACTAAGCAAAAGTCATTTTTGGAGCAAAGCAAGTCACATGGACCAGAGTGTTGTAGTCTCAGCTAGCTCTGCAGTTGTGTAAGCTCGACTGAATCCAAATCCTGCATAACAATTTGTAGCTATGGAGTTTAAGATCCTGGACAGAGCACTGACAGAGCACGCGAGTGCGTGTTTGCATGCGAGAATGTGGATACGGCTTTCACAGTAGCAACCGCAGCACTCCTTTGGTTACAGCTCTGTGACAATTAATCAAGAAAACTTTCAAATCAATAATGCTCCATTGGACCCAGACAGAGCTCTCAGGTCTGCCCGCGCCAGGCATGCAAAAGATAGTTATCACTCCAGCTGAGAAACGAGCTGCTCAGCATCGGCTCGGCTGGTGGATAAGTTTAAAACTCAGCTTGAGGAAACAGGAGGAGGATGATGAATGACGACTCTGGGAGAAAAAGCAGACGCTGTAGCCGTGGAGGTTTCTGTAAAAATGATACGCGAGGGGGAATGAAAAGGCGGCGGGAGAAAACGAAATAAAAAAAATGTGGGTGTGATTCTGAGGCAGCTTTCTTGGAGAAGATAAAGAAAGACAGAGAGTGGGGAGATTCAGATCAGAGCTTTCTCTCAGGCCATTAGTGGCCCTGCTGTGGGCTTTAGGGTAGACCTCAGTGATTAACTAGCAGAATTATTCTTTTTCACACGGGTCGGAGGAATATACCATCACAACTTATTGCTTCTGAATAAAATGACATATTAAACTGCCAAAACATAATAAGAGAAGGTGAGTACTTAAGGGAAGAACGTTTCACACATTTTTCTTTCCAGATAATTCACACGCAGCTTTCTTTAAAGGTTTGAACTTTTCATTTAAAAAAGGAGCTTTTTTACACTTAGTGATTTTTTTGTGTAAAAGGCAAAAGATTTTGTCGCATCATTAACCTGAAGACAAAAATATAAAATGATTTACAATGGATCTTTCCAAATTCTTCACAAAGTGAGACTGTGTAGAAAGAAATGACATGCATTTGTGAAAGAAGTTGCCTTTTCCGGAGATCAAGTGAAAGTGACTAGGAATGATAACAGCTTGGCCACAAAGTGTAGGCTACATAATATCAGTGAAGGCTGAGGTGCGTAGTGGATAGAGGTCGCCAACTTTCTGCCGAATCAATCACTGTAGACCTCTAAACTTCATGTAGCCTTCTGATTAACTTAAGAACAGGGCATAGAGAGTTTCAGGGAATCGGGCTTCCATTGCCGAGCAGCTGCAATCAAGCCTTACATCACCAAAGCGCCGATTGCAGTGGTGTAAAGCACCCTGCCACTGGAGAGAGATGTTCTCTGGAGTGACATATCATGTTTCTCCGTATGGCAATCTGATGAAAAAGTCAGGGTTAGGTAGTTGCCAAGAAAACAGTTCTTTTCTGATTGCAATGTGCCACTTTCATGCTCTGTACTTTGTGGGAATAGTTTGGGGATGGCCCCTTCATTTTCCACCACCACACTGTTTACCAGTGCACAAAACAACATCCATGAAGATATGGATGAGCCAGAACTCGAGTGCTCACCTTGCAGTGATTATTAAGAGACTTTTTTTTTTCCTTGATACAACACAGTCAGATCCAAACTTCTCTCATCACATCTGCTTTCAAAAGCCCAAGATGGTGACAGCAAATACACACAACTACTCAACTTGTCGTGGTCCTGGGTCTTTGACTTTTGGGCCTTGTTTATTATTATGGTGGTCTTTGTTTCTTAGTTTTTATTTAGTATTGATTAGTTGTCTTGTGCTTCCCAGTTTAAACACTTGTATTTCTACTTCTTAGTTACTTGTTCATTTAAGCCCCTTTTCCATTAGTACCTATTGTGATCAACTCAGCATGGGTTGCCACGGTTTTCAGGGTTTTTCATGAGGTCTTAGCACCTTGTACCAGATACTTTTTTAGTACCTGCTCAGCTGGGGTTCCAAGCAATCCGAGAAGATACTAAAATGTGACATCGTCAGACTGCATGCCACCAATTGGTTGGTCAGTAGTGTCACTCAATGAGTCAAGAGAGCATCTTGTTACAGAAAATTAAAACCCCCATTTTTTAAACCGGGCAACGATGTAAATGGCTACAAAAACAACGCAGTCACCAAGTGTAATGAAAAGCCACAGACTGAGCAGTAGGCATAATCTTGCCTCAGCATTCACCTTTTTTGTAGCGTTCGTGTCGCATATTATTTATGTTGGTGGACACTCCGATGAGTTGGTATGACAACAACCACGCAGTTACTGGTAGTACAGGATTGTAATGGAAAACCAGTCAATCCGAGTTGAGTCTTGGCGATCGGTCAAAACTGGATCTGAGTAGGTACTAATGGAAAATGGGATATAGTCTGTTCCCTTTCGTGTCCTGGTTGTATTGGTCTCGACTGTGTGTTCTCCCCAGCCCATCATGTCTCCTTTGCTCTCTTCCTGTCCCTCGGTCTCTGTCTCTGTGTTCTGTTTCCTTTTTTATTTCAGTAGTCCTGTCTAAAGTGCATTTGGTTCAGTTTTGTTTCCATGGTCTCGTTAACTCTAAATTGGTCCGGCTGTTGTCCATCTTCTCGTTATCCTGTGTGTGTAATTAAATCCCTTAGTCTTCCTCTGCTCGTTGTCATGGTGTGAACCTCTAGCTGTGCTTCCCTCGTAGCACAGGACCTCATAAAGGTTTTCATATGAGTATATATAATACACACACACAATCACCTAACTAACCACCTTGGGAGACATGCTCCATAGCTGCCTATATTTTTTGCTTTTTTGGTGGCTCAATAATCTCTTTACAATCTCCTTACAAGCTCATCCTCAGAATTGCGTCAGAATCAATTCAAGCAAAAAACTAATTTCAGTCACATCACTTCAGAGGGCCTCGTTTCTCGTTTGTGAAGAATGTCACGGGCCTCTACAAGTGCTTCATTTGGACACACCCCCTTTACTTGACACTGGCCTCGAGGCTTCAGGGTCAGATGTTACATCATTAGGTCCTGCCATGTCTGCCATACAAAAGGATATGAGGGAACGACGCGACCACACCATGGACCCAGTGGACTCAGCACACGAGGGAGAGAAATCTGGTCTGCTTTCTGGACTGGTGAATCCCATCACTCACACCCTTCTCTCTGAATCCAAGAGAGCTGAAATTGAGACTTTGTTTCCCCCTGAGAGTTTTTTGACTGCTCCTGAACCTGCTACAATGTTTCATGTGTGTTAATTTTGTGATGTTGTAAACTAAAAGACTGAGATGAATTTAGGGTTGAGTAAAACCGTAAGTTTTTATTTCTGACTCAATTAATCAAACCAAATCTTGTGTTTTGAAATAGCCAGTCCAAAGACTGTGATTTTTTTCTGATCTGTCTCTCCTCCCTGACTGTTTCACTCTTGAGCCAGCCAAAGCTGAGATTTCTGTTTTGCATTGAACATATAGTAAAGAGTCTGAGTTACATTTTCTGCCAGCTGAGTCAGAGGCCATTTACTGTGCTTCTGATCTGACACCTTCTAGAGCTGCTTTCTTTGCTGCTCAGCAAACACCCATTGAGACTGTTTCTCATGCTGCTAAACTGGTTCCCCCAAAGACTAAAAATCTGACCAGGCCCTCCCAGAGGCTGAGTTGGAGGCCTCAGCCAACTCTGGACTCCCTGATGTCTTAAAATCAGAGCAGCCTCCAGTGTCAGCTGGGTGACCAGCCGAGCCAACCCAGCCTCCTGTGGCTCGCACACCGCCTAAGTCGGCGGGACCCCCATGCCAGTAGCTAAACCCAAACCAGTGGGTCCCTGTCTGTCCAAGTCAGAAGGACAGTCTGAACCTGCTGTGTGGCCTGTGCAGCCCCAGCCCGCACTGTCTGTTCCTGCTCTGAAAGGGGTGTACACTATCTGGTCCCACTCTGTCTGGGCAAGTGGTCTGCCCTCTATCATCTGGTCCTGCTCCACCCAAGCTAGAGGTTTTGCTCTGCCTGAGTCAGTGGTAACTGCACAGCTTGACCCTGCTCCATGGACCTACTACACCCAAGCATCTTCGTTTCACTCCCGTCGACCTCCAGCTTAGTCGCCTGACGATCTCCGTCACTGTCTCCCTTGATGTCAGCCTCCAGCCAAGCCACTTAAGGGTCTCCATCTCCGCCTCCACCGTGGGTGGCCTCCAGATCTGCTCCGCCTCACCCGCCGGCCATGTGGTCACCCTCCAGAACTGATCCATCTACGCCACTGGACAACCCAAAAAGAATCCCAAAGTGTGTGTTGTGTGTGATGATTCTGATCGTAGTTCTTTAAAAAGTTTTTCTTTTACTTTTAAAAAGATTACAGCTTTCCTGTTTATCTGTGATGTCTTACTACATCTTACTAGAGATGGTGAAAATATGTATCTCTGCCATTGTTACTTTCCTATATTTGTTTGTATCTGTTTAAAAAAAAATGAAAATAGCAACATTGTTTTATTTTCACATTTCGCTTTACTGTTTCAAAATGAAAATATCCTAGCATTAATTATCCAAAATGTCCTTGATACACTCAAATAAATAGAAATAAAAATTTTTTTTGTTGCTAATTAAGCTTAATACATATCCCTATCTGTGAAAGCAGAAGTGGAACAGATGTAGAATTAGCAGTATCTGTTTTTTTTAACAGACATTTCCTGCAATAACTGTTCAAAGAGCCTCTTCTCTATCGTTGGTAAAGCTATATAATATGTGTTAAAATTCAACATTTGTCCCTCATATCCAGGCTTGAGCTGCAGTCATTTGCATTGCTTGCAATGAAAATAATGTGGTACACCCACCAGCTATGAATAAATTTACCTATCCAAACTGGCTCATTATAAAATCAAGGACACAAAGTAGACGCAGTATCGCACATGTAGCCACTATGTGGCTGTTAGCTGACCTGGTGCCTTTGAGCTGACTGCACTCATAGTCCACAGGCATGCTGGATGAACCCTTTGATCATATGATCTCTTCTGTGGAATATTAGTCAGCTCACCCTGAGGCATAGTTTTAAATCTAAGATTGGATCACCTCCTACAGCTTATGCACAGCAGAGTGGGCAGAAGCTGCTGATTGCTGCTTGTCGTTGTCTTTGTTGTATAAGGTAGAAAAATAGCAATGTGCAAAAAGTTAAAGAAAATGAGAAACCGATGTCATCAAACAGCAGCTGATCTATCCCGAATTTAGCACAATCATTGCTTGATAGCAGATATTTCCAGAGGTATTACAGAATGGATGGACAAGAGACAATACAGTCTGGCATTTATTATCACTTTTAATGTCATGAAGAGATGGGAATGTGTGCTGCTGGTGAATTAGTTTACACAAGACTTATGTCTGATTGCTCTAAATAGGCTTTCTGTTGGTAGGGACACAGATCAACCTATAACTATTAAATGTTTTAATTAATTCTGTCATGTCTTTAAATAACCATCTAAATAAGATAAGAAAAGATTTTCCAAACTATTTTTTCTCCATACCATGCTATTGTGTATTGAACCAGAAAATGAGGAAGTTAACACTATGTTTTGACCTACAGAAGAGCTCTTCAGAGAGTTCAACTGGCTAACAAGCTTGTGAAATAATCCATTGTCCTGCTGTTTTCTCGAGCAAATAAATACTGCCTATGGAATCAGAAAATCCTCAGGCCTAAAATGAGACAGCACATGAGTCATTTTGAGAAAAAGAGGCCAGCATTACCAGACAAGAAGATCTTAAGGGCCAATGTTAGAACATGTCAGAGAAAAAGTCCAAAAACAATTAGTAAAATTAAGCACATATTACATCATATTAGCTATACATAAATTTGTCCTTGGTTACACTGTTTTCACATCCAACTGGTTGCAACAGATAGCTTCCCCACCCTGAGCTTGGTTCTGCAAGAGTTTTCATCTGTTTTAAAGGGAGTTTTTCTTTCCCACTGTTGCCAAGTGCTTCCTCACAGGGGATCACGGGATTAATTCAGTTAAGTTCAATCCAATTGAATTTGAATATTGTTGAATTCAATTAAGCTGATTTAAAGATGAGTTTTAGGAGATAGGGTTGAGTGAATCAAGAAATTATAACATCTAACCTATCAAAATGACGATCAAACAACAAAATAAAAAAAATGGAATTATAAAAAATCTAAATTGTGAAGATTTTATATTGTGTCAAAAAATTACGGCATCTTAACATCAGAAATAGTGCTTTTGCTTTGTAGATGGTTTCCACTATATCTGTGCTATTAATGCCTTTTGGAGAAATTTTAATAGAATTATTAAATAATATGCCTTGCTCAGTTCATGGAACTATTAGCAGTTACCCTGTTTTGCTGTAAGAGCAAATCTTTGCACTACACACAGGAGACAGGAGACAAACTAACAAACATAAATACATATGCTACCATCATTGAAGTGTGACATTCCTCATCATTCATCACTGTATGCATTACATGTTGCATGCTGCAAGCTCATAACTGTTAATGTGTAAGCTCATTAAATGTGGACAACAACCGCATATTTAATTGCTTATTACCAACTGCTGTCCAGCTTTTGCAAAGTACCAACTCTGCAATTTTACCAGCTCTCACTTTACACAAAGCACTATTGTCATGTCTTTAAATTTTTCCGTCATTTTGGTTTGTAATCGGTTCCCCACAAAAAATTAAGTTGATGGCATTTTCCTCAGTGGTTATTTGTTTTCATGGTTCTTGAGTGGTATAAAACAAACTGGACTTCTTTAAGTTTACTAAAGAATTTTATCTCTCATCCGAGAAGCTTCATCTTCAAGACACTTAAAGAAGTCCAGTCACTTTACTTTCCAACCTCCTTAGATTAACATGACCTGAATGACTGAGAGTCTACACAGACACAATGCTACTATAATTTCAGAAATCTGCGTTTAATTGATTATACTGTGTGTGTATATTGCACTAAAAAGAATTGTTGTTCTGTGACATGAGATGTTTTTGACAATTTGAAAATTTATCAAATTATTAATGTTTATATGTTTTTCTATGTATTCTATTATGGTGATTAACTTGCTGAACCTTGGAAGACTACAGAATCCCTACTGAATATAGGTAAAAATTCCAAATACAGTTGTGGATCTAACGCACGTCACTTGATACATGACTGATGTTAACAATTTGATTAATAGTACACACATAAAATATTAGCACTGTAGCTTATCCATGTTCAGTGTCATTGAAAGGAGATTACGATGCTGATTAAGTCATGAAGGAATGTAGAGACGAGCTGCAAAGTGGCTTGCAGGTGACAGCAAATATCTATCTAGAGTACATAGGATCAAGCACGATTTAGCCCATTGCCAGGAAGGAAAGGTTTACTCCTGGTGACAAAAGGAAAGGCGTTGCTCAGGGGAGAGGTCAAAGATATGTTCGGTATCCTTTAATCTCACTTGTAACATTGAAGATAAACACACCAGCAAGGACAGCATGGATGCAGAGATTTTTTTTATATCCATTAAAAAATATCCATTTTCATTTTGTGTGCTCCACAAACGGATAGAAAAAAACCCCAAAAACATGACAATCTCAATCACAACCCAGGCGAATTACCAGACAAGATGATGTTGTGATGAATATCTCAGGTATAGTTTTCCCAGAAGAATGTATTTTATCACCGTCTATTTGCTTAAGTTTTGCTCCCATAAATTATGCAAAAAGCTTTTAAACTAGGGTGGATTTATTTAAATTTTATAGGACTTTGCATCTTAAAGCATGGTATCACCATAATCCTCAAAATACCACTTTAAACAATTCCAAATCTTCGATGGACATACCGGTGAAGAGTGGTTTAAACTTAAATCCAAAAGGCAATCGACCTAATGAAATTATTTTGAAGTTGATAGAAAGGATGTTAAATACCATTGTCTTTGTCTTTGAAAATAAATTCTTTAGATAAGAAAGGGTACAGGTATTGGTGCTACATTTGCTTCCAGTTGTTTCTTGGTTTTGTGGTAAGAAATGTGTATTTTATGTCCTTCTAATCCATTTTGAGACAAAATCATATGTTATTGGGAGCTATATTGATAAGTTGTTACTCTTCTGCAAGGGTGATTTACAAGAACTCAAAGAGCTTTGTACATGCCTTAATGCTACTAGAGATTGTGTCGAACTCAAGTCAAAGCACAATCAATTACAAAAACATCTTTTGCAAAGTTTTATTCCACAATATTCTGAAACAGTACACATCACAATACAATTCTTTTTACTTGGTCAACAACACCTCCTTTGGACAACATCTCGGACACACCTGCAGTCAAAGCACTGATTTTGACTCAAAGGCTATAGATACAAAGCTGCGTTTTGCTGAACATACCTATAAGTCTAAAACTCTGGAAACATCACTTTTCAAAGGCAAATCTATGGATAGGATCAATATTCTGTGTAAAAAAAGCAAGAATAGCCACAAAATTCAAATACCCATTTTATCACCACCTACAGCAAACAGTTTGAGCAAATTTGTGGCATTGTTCGAAGAAATTGAAATATATTATAGAGTTACGCTTCCTTACTGGAACTATTTTCTGATCTCTTTCATCCCAAAAAGAGCACCTACCACTGAAGGACAAACTGTATCACAGTTATTTTGCCACCCAAATCAACTACAGAAACCTAATGAAAAATTTCCGTTGTATGTCTCCATTTATAGGTGCAGTTGCAAAAGATTCAAAGACTTGGTGAACATAAGACTGCTACTTACATTATCCAATGGTGGTTCAGGATAAAGAAGTTGGACCTGGTAGTCCTATACCTTTAAAGGCAATGGCTGTAGAAGTAACACCGAGCCATATCAGAGATGGCCACAAATTTAAAAAAAAGAAAAGAAAAAAGACTTCTTTAACAGCAGACACTGTGAACTTTATAGATGACTAATCAGGTTTGAATTAGGAGTTTGTTTTCTGCCTTTTGACATCTTGTTGTTTTGATAAACTCTATTTAACTCTCTGTCAAGTATTTAGAGAAAAATAAGAGCATTTTTAAAAAATTGTTTAAAAAGTCAGTTTATTGACGATTCAATTCAGAAGTTAAGTACAATTTGTAATGGAAAATCATTTGTTGAGCCTGTTACATACAGTTACATAACATAGCTGAATACAGGTAAAGAACAATTTGAGTTTGATACCATGAAACATAAAAGAAAAGCTACTCAGACAATAAATATATACACCAGCTCTATTACTCTTGTTTTCCATAATCACGACCTTTATATTACTTCTATCAAACAAATTAATCAATATGTGTAAATTTACTACTTTGTGAAGGTCTCAGTAATAATACATGTAAATGAAATGCCTGGGAAATGACAGTTCAATGTACAAAAGGCCTCATCCACCTTTTCTGTTCACCCTGTTGAAGACTTGGATGACAGGATGACAGACAGTAGATTAAAAATTTCAGCTACTGAGCCAAATAACTGAATAGCAAATAATTTCATAGCTTTACAGGTTTAGATAGGATTTAATAATTTATATGGACTAATCCTAGCCCAGTTATATCAGGACTATGAATCCATCATGTTTAACGGATACATGGTATAACCTTGTTGGCCTGGAAAATTATGGCATGAAAAAAGAAAAGAAAAGGGTCAAAGTTATTAGCTACACAAGCCAGAAGATGTGGTTTTGATAGTATAAGCAGAAAGCTGCAAGCTGCTGTATCACTGCACTTTTCAAGTCAGGCATAAAGTAAGGCAGACTAGTGAATAGCAGACTCTTTTTCAGAGTGCAATTCCCAAGTCAGATTGCTAGTTGTTTACATGTAGTAAATTTAGCCAAACCTTGTATTCCCAGACCAGAATTAAGATGCTAGTACCCTTCCCTGTGGGGAGGCTGCTGACAGAATGACTCTGACACTGTGTTTTCCACTTGGACATATTGAGGCTTCCCATTCAGGAAATTAGCCATCCAGCTTGCCAGTTCTCTATCAAGATTACATCTGAGGACATCAGATAAGAGCAGAGGAAAGACAAGAGCTGTCTGTGAACTGGTGCATATTCACTCAGTTCATGTGTTGAGACCTATGTTTCACACCACGTTAATATCTTTTTGCACCCTGCGTTCTGTCCTGATATCAAATGGTGGTTTGTGTGTCAGGTGCGGCAGGCGCTAGGTGATTGGGTCAATGCGTGACGCTAATTAGCATCAGCTAGTGGAGCGTGAGGAACACTGACTATCGAAGCTGCTCCCTCAGCGCTTGCGGTGTTACCTGAGGGCCACCGGGAGTGCTGAAAGATTAACTTGTCTCACGCTAATGTAGAACAAGCAGCTGTAAAAACTCAGCATCTTGATGACCTGTCAGCTATCAGTGACTTTGCCAATCTTAGACCTTGCCAGTAACCCTTAAATGATTAATTCGCTGTGACTGGATTGCATTAAGTCTAGTTCATTTAAGGTGAGGCAGCAATCTTAATAATCCGACTTGCTCTTCTTCACTTCCTTCTGTCATACCTTTTTTACATCTTCCTTTCCTGATATTGGACAGCTTTAATATCATATTTATACTCTGTTTTCTCAGAAACATCTGCCCAAAAGCACAGCTATATATTTGGGTGCTGCTGTTGTACCAAATAAGTAATCATTATCAGTTTGTCTGACAGTTTCTTTTTTCCAACATATCAAGTAATTGTTAGGCCTACCTTATCTCACACAGAGTGGAAGCCTGCTTATCACAGCTTCCAGAAAGCCAAGGTGAAAGTGTCAAATATCTTTTTTGTTTGATCCGACATTGAGTTTCCTCCATATCTTATGCACTAATCAATTCATATTGCAAGTAAATACTATTTGAGTGACAGCAGGTTTGCAAGAAAATGTTAGATCCAAATTCTCCCAGGAAGGGGTGAACAGAACACAAAGAATCGGGCATGGGGTTGGTGTAGAAAGGTGTGGACCAGTGTGTCTTGATGTGGAAATGAGAAGTGGGAGTGCTGCTTTATGTGGACTTGCATGGGGCAGTGAATTCTGAGGGTACATGTACTTGGTAGACAAGTGGAAGAAGCTTGAAATGTTATATTAATACATTTATGTGGTGGTCAGATATCTATAAAAGATGCAGACTGAAACGCTGCTCAGAGGGCGACCATGGTTCAGGGGGGTGGGGCGCTCATCTTGTAACTGGAAGGTTGCCGGTTCGATCCCCTTGCTCGTTGTGTCCTTGGGCAAGACACTTTACCCTACTGCCTACTGGTGTTGGCCAGAGGGGCAGATGGCGCGATATGGCAGCCTCGCTTCTGTCAGTCTGCCCCAGGGCAGCTGTGGCTACAACTGTAGCCTCCACCAGTGTGTGAATGAGAGAAAATGAAGTGAATGAATAGTGGAATTGTAAAGCACTTTGGGTGCTTGAAAAGTGTTGTATAAATGCAATCCATTATTATTACACCACCTGCTTTTGCCAATTGTGTTCTCTCAAAAATGGGGGTGGGGGTTCATAGTAAAAAGCCTATTTCTGTCCTTAAATTCTACCTGACTATACCCCATGGAGGACAGCAAGGTAACTACATATGTGCAACCTTTAGAGGCCCAAAAGGAAAAATGTATGTTCCTAAACAGCACAAAGTACATTCGTTGATCAGCTATAACATTGTGACCACTGATAAGTGAATGGAATAACACTGATTATCCCTTCATCATTCCACCTGTTAGTGGGTGGGATATATTAATAAGTGAACATTTTGTCCTCAAAACCTATGTGTTAGACGCAGGAAAAATGGCAAAGCATGGGTCAGAGCATCGCTCAGATCCTGTTCTTGGTCTGCAGTATTGAACCAGTGAGAGGGTCATGCCAAAGCTCATTAATGCTGGTTTTGATAGAATGGTGTCAGAGTACACAATGCATTCTAGTTTGTTATGGGGATAAGCAAAAATGGTTTAGGAATGATTTGATGAGTACAACAATGAGTTTGAGGTGTTGCCTTGGCCTCCAAATTCCCCAGACCTGAAACTAACCAAACATCTGTAGGATGTGCTGGACAAACTAGTCTGATCAATGGAGGAACTACCACTGGTGGAGTCCATGCCTCAACAGATCAAAGCTGTTTTGGCTGTAAATAAAACACCTTGGCCAAATATCAGTCAGGTGGTCATAATGTTATGCCTATTCTATGTATTTTTACCATCTGACACCCTGCAGAGCATCATCAACCCATTCAAGAATTGAACTGGGTTTTCTTTTAGCACATAAATAGGCACAGTTTCAGAAACTAGAATATGATACCATTCACTAAAAAGCACTGGATGGTGTTGTAACCCAAACCCTAACCCTAAACCCAGATAGGTCATTACTGACCCGATGTGAAAATGTTTGGGTACAGTATGAACAGACAATGAGTCTGTGTTTTGTTTAATACAAACAAAAATTAGAAATGGTCTTCATTTCACTCTCTGATGTTAAGGTTAACTATTTTAAGGACCTGCATGTTAAGTTAATTGGCGAATCTACATAGTTTTTGGTGTAAATAGCCCTAAAGGTACAAAAAGTTGCTATTTTTAAACAGCAGATGTGGAAATGTTCATTTGATTTTCCATGACCAGGGGTTTTATTGACACCAGTCATTGAAAGTTATCCAAAATTGTTATCCACATTAAATCTAAAGTCAATAAATTAATAACGTCCTGCTCTGCAGCCCTCATCAGAGGAACACACTTGTCTCATCTCTGGCCAGTGAGGTAGATGTTGCAGTGAGGGGTCACAGCATTATAAAGAGATTATATAAAGACACACAACTGAAAACACTCACAGGTTGACGTGAGCCCATGCCTCACGCGCTACTACACATGCACTGCAGAGTCCCTGCACTTGCATCGCCCTTTTTCCTCAACCCCCTGGCAGCAGCAGACTTCCAGGCTAAGCCTCGTGAATCTCCTTTTAATGAAGTCCGGAGGTAAAAAGTGCACATTCTCCCTTGCTGACAAGCAAGCGCTCGTCTGCCTTTTCATCATTACACTAATGGTTCCGGTCTCCCGCTGAGGCGTTTACTTTAATCCACATCGATGACGCATATTAGCAAAGATTCTAGACTAGAGTGTTTTTTCTGTCACTTTTCCCCTCCAATAACAGCATCAACGCCTACCTTTTTCCTTTGTTTCATCGCTCTACCTCATAGGGAGCTCAGATGATTCAAGGTCTTAATGATCCATTACTACATAATATCTATATTTACAGTCATCCTGTGCTACTCTCTGTTTAGGTATTACAACTTTTGCAAAAAAAGAAACACAGCCACAGCAGCATGTCATAAATGATAAAACAATCCATCATCAATATCCAAAAAAGCAAAAAACAAAATAACAGTGGGGTACATAGTGAACTTAGAGGACAGATACAAGTATCCATCATATTGATTAGCATTGGTAATTGATATGGTAGTTTACCTGAGCTGACCACCTGTATTGCATTGCAAACTGAGTTTATAAAAGTTTAGTTCACTTCTGATGCACGGAACTAACGTCGTGGGAAAAATGCAAGACTTCAGCAGAAGCTACAGCACCCTCTGCCAGATGGTAGAGGACCTAAAAGTCAGTCTAATTAACCAAATAAATACATAGATAATGATGCAATTCCAAGTAAGTGTCCATTAGCAGATATTAGAGTATCAAAGTTTAAATCTGGCATTGCTATGAGCCAGAGCCCAGCTGTTGTATGTATATTTCCCACACATTGTACCTGGAGCCCGCTCTAGGTGCTGTTGGGGTTCCTATCCGCAGGGCTGTATATAAAAGATGGACATAAACACAACTATATGTATCACCTTTAGCTTGTAGATCCCTGCTTTAAGGGCTTAAATGTTACATTGTGGTATTTGCATCGAGGTTTTTTGAAACTGGAAGAGGTTATTTACATCTATGAAATTGTTCCTTATCAATCCTAAGGTAGCCATGCGACCAATTATACCTTTCTTTATCATTATTTTTTTTTATTCTAAATAGAATATAATTTATAAAATAAACACCATTTTGTTGTGTCTTTAAAAAAACGATTGGGACCATAAACTGATTAGAAAACTGTTTGATTAGGTAATAATTCAAATGAGAAGCAGGGTAATTTTCTCATAGACTTCTATACAATCATACATCTTCCCAGAACCAGACAGACAGGTTTCCCCCTGCTGGCCATTATAGAGAATGCAATTTTTATGCACATGCTTACATCATTTACATCTTGTATTCACTATCTTGCCATCAGCTGGAGATGTGGAGATTTTATTTACCAGATGTGCTACAGTTGCTCAGTTCAGCACCATAATAGGGAGATAGCAATCTCTTTAAAATATGCCTGTTTAATAGGTGCAAAACAATTATCAAATGTGTGAATTAACTAAGCAACAGTAAACACTGATAACACCTCTTAATGGCTGTGTACACTAAGTACAGCATTGGGAAATTGCACAATTTCCCACAAATAAGACAACTAGATAATTACAATGTGCTAATTGAGGAAGAAAAAAAGAGAACAGACATGACAAAACAAAAATCTATAACCTCAAAAAAAAAGAAAGAAAAAAAAACACACACCTCAGATACAGTGTGCCCATTTCATGCACCACTGGACAAACAGTAATAATAATAATAATAATAATAATAATAATAATAATAATAATACAGGTCTGGGCTGGATGTTATTGTAAAGCTATATATTTAAATCTGTCTGAGCAAAACTTTGAAAAACTTTGAAAACAAACAGCAAAATCCTTTAAATGTTCCTGCCTGCTGCCAAGGACTGGCACACCCCTGATGATGCCAAACCTAGACAAGCAAAGGTGGGCGGATTTATCCAAATATCGATAGTACTGACACTGGTACTGGTATCATATTGACCCTGGCAAGATACGATCAATAGTGTTTCTGTCCTCTTAGTTCAGTATGTAGGCCACTGAGTTGTGTTAAATTATTTTATTTTATTGGAAATTAATATATGGATCTGTCGCAAAATACAACTTTTCTTTCCCCTTCGGTGGAAAATTTATTAGCGACAGTATTCCTACATATACTTTATTGTGCTTGTATTAGCAGTCCATTTGAATTTCTGAAATACCATTTTTCTCAAGCCTAGCTGACCCAAAGCATATGAGTTGAAAAGTTTGATTTTAGAATGACTTGCGTTGTAGCCACCATTTGGAAAAGGTGACACCCACTTTAACCAAATGAATGCTAACCTTAATTAAAATTCAAGCTGCACCCACGCAACATCCGTGCTCTGCAGTTTTATTCTGTGACATTTCCACTGAGTTGATCCTCATTTAATGTGGTTGACACAGTACCTGCTGCATACTGTGTCATAATTATCCAGAACATATTCTCATTAATAAAGGGCATGTGTTCTCTAGCACCATTTGATTTAAGCCAAAAAGTGAGTTTGTGTTTTACACTTTTTAGATTCGCTCCTTCAAAAATATGCTAAGAGGCGATATGTCATGTAACAGGAATATTACCATCTGTGTTTACCTATTTTTTGGACAAGGAAATTAATGAAGTCTTTGAGCTGTAAGGGTAAGTTTAAAAGGTAGCACTTCTCTTGCTGTTACATACAGTTAATGGATCTAAATATCATGAAAAATAAAAAACAGTTATTTTTTCTCTTACAAAAGCATGCCATTTGGTCTTTTGAAAGGTTCTTTTAAAGCTATTTAAATTGACTAAAGGCTCATAAAAGGCCTGGTGAGAATAAACGAAATATCCCCCAGAGCCTTTCAAACAAATCCCCTCCTTTATTGACACAGAGGATGATCACATTCAACTGGTGAAACACATGAGAGACCAGCTGAAAAATGCAGGGAACCCTTGTTTATTGGGCATTTCTTTCACTTTGTTTAACACTCCTCTGCATTTGTCAATGGATGGCACCGACATGTCTTTGTGTCTAAATAAGTAACATGGTAACTTTTCTGGAAAAGTCACAGCACGCACACAAGGACAGACATAACAATATTTGTATGTATTACTGTCAAAATCACACCATAGGCATGCACAACGTTTCCTGAGCTTCTTATTGTTCAGTTGACTAAAAAAACAGGATACCTCAAAAACAGTTACACTTACACTGATCACAATGTACTTGTTGTATGGGGGTGGCTCAGGAGGTAGAGCAGGTCATCTACTAATCAGATGGTTGGTGGTTTGACCCTTGAATGTGTGTGAATGTTAGACAGAAAGAACATAAGCACAGAGGAAAAAAAGTACTTGTTTGAATGGTTGAAGGGGAAGAGATGAAAAGCGCTATATCAGTCCATTTACCAATTGTGATGTTTAAGAAATAAAACGTTGATATCTTATTAATATATCTGCCTATTTTGGGGGGGGGGGTAATTGTTTATTCAGCTTTGCCATTTTGGAGATTCAAAGAATTATTGGGGTTTTGTCTATAATGTTTTAAGGTCTTTCCCATTTGAAGTAGAGATGCACTGAATAAATGAGTAAGGAACATAATCACACAATTTCTGAATTTCTTGTGATGACTGGTGACTGGCCGGTCAGCCTCATTTATGATCAGTGACGGCAGCTCATAGTCACATGGAAAACTATCATTAACATAAACCCTGTGAGCAAAAGCACAAAGTTCATGAGACTCTTAAATCACTCCAACCCAGGCAAATGTGGATATTTTAAAGAAACCGACAAAAGGAAAGTGGTTAAAGATAAAACTATTCAGTGCTCAGAGCCAGTCACAAGCCAGCACCGTCTGTATGAGCATCTGTTATCTGATTAAGTTATAAACGTACTGAAAAATGAAGAAACTAATTGACACTTGTTTTGTCTTCTAACTCTTATAAGCTGTTAGAAGACAAAACAAGTGTGCTCCTGGAAAGAGCAGAGCACGTTGTTAACTCTTATAAGCTGTTAACAACGTGCTCTGCTCTTTCCAGGAGCAGAAGGCTTTATTTGTACTTGTTTAACCTTCTTGTCGTGTTCGGGTCAAATCTGGCCGATTTACAGCCTTGAGCACTCATAAATATTGTATTCTACACCTGATTGACTCAAGGCCTTATGACATCCTCCACACTATGCACTTGAACATATAAAAGTGACGAGCACCATTTTTCATTGATTTTTGAGTGTTTTAATCAACCTTGTTACATTTGTGGTGTTCCTGGTCAAAAGTTGCCGCCATAGGAGATGAATGAGAATCCATCCCCCACCCCCACTTTGGCCTGAATGGGGGATGAATGGCGCAGTGAATGACAAAATGAAAGAACCACTGAAAGACCCACTGAACCACCCATTGAACCACCCACTGGACTGAATTTGGTGGTGAAAAATGTTTTTATGTTAATCAAGTAGCTGTTAAAACTGACCGGGAACATTAAAGTAAGGTGGGTGGGGGTGCACACAACCAGAGGGTTAAGTGGGAAAAGACCTTGTAACTTGTAAAGTTTGTGGGAAACTGTACAGTGGAATATCTTCTTTTATTATAAAAAAATAGTATGTATGTTAAGGCAGGTTGGTTTTTT